>SJYX01005267.1:51587-76227 GCA_006410675.1 Oreotragus oreotragus
GCTTACTCCTTGGAAGAAAAGTTATGACCAACCTAGATAGTATATTCAAAAGCAGAGACATTACTTTGCCGACTAAGGTCAGTCTAGTCAAGGCAATGGTTTTTCCAGTAGTCATGTATGGATGTGAAAGTTGGGACTGTGAAGAAGACCGATCGCTGAAGAGTTGATGCTTTTGAACTGTGATGTTGGACAAGACTCTTAATTGTCCCTTGGACTCCAAGGAGATCCAACCAGTCCATTCTGAAGGAGATCAACCCTGGGATTTCTTTGGAAGGAATGATGCTAAAGCTGAAACTCCAGTACTTTGGCCACCTCATGCGAAGAGTTGACTCATTGGAAAAGACTCTGATGCTGGGAGGGATTGGGGGCAGGAGGAGAAGGGGAGGACAGAGGATGAGATGGCTGGATGGCATCACTGACTCAATGGACGCGAGTCTGAGTGAACTCCGGGAGTTGGTGATGGACAGGGAAGCCTGGCGTGCTGTGATTCATGGAGTCGCAAAGAGTCGGACACGACTGAGCGACTGAACTGAACTGAACTGAACTGAACTGAACTGATGACCATCACAATAGATAAAAAGGAGAACCTCTTTAACACTTATGTTATGAGTGAATATTTGTATCTGAATTTGTGTTTAACAGAAAAGTAATAGTCTACATGTGACATTTTTATGCTACAGAAATTTTCAAAGAATATAACTTATATAACCAAATAAATTTTGTTGTTTTAAAAAGTGTACATGGGTGACTCCACACACAAATTATTAACCACTTTATATGAGTTTTAGATTTTTTTAAATTTTATTTTAATGCAAAACTAAAAAATCTTGTGAATATTCTTTCTATGTTTCAGAATCCTACTGTTACTTTAAAGTGCAGCTCCTCCATAGATCCAGGATTGATAGAGGTTTCCTCTCTGATTTTCAGTTCTCTCTCTCTCTCTCTGTCACACACACATACCATGTATATCTGTAGCACCCTCACACTACTTAAAATGAAATGACTCTATGGAAGTGTTAGTTGCTCAGTTGTGTCCAACTCTTTGTGGCCCCATGGACTGTAGCCTGCCAGGCTCCTCTATTCATGGAATTTTCCAGGCAAGAATACTGTAGTGAATAACGATTCCCTTCCCCAAGGGATCTTCCTAACCCAGGGACTGAACCTGGGTCTCCTGCATTGCAGTCAGATTCTTTACTGCCTGAGCAACAAGGGTAGCCCCAAAATGACACTTTAGTGCACTATTATCTTGAAACAAGACTGCTTGGGCCCAAATCCGTATCTACTATATATTATCTCTGTGAGATTTATCATGTGACCTCAACTTTTTGTGCCTCAGGCTATTCCTTTGTAAACTGTGAGTTGTAATAGTATAACGTCCGTAAAATATAGTAGTGAAAAATCGAACTAATACATAAAAGGTACTGAAAATAGTATCTAAAATGCTATAAATAATAAATGTTAATCATTATGATTACTATATTATTAGGTATAGTACCATTGTTGATATTTCTACTTATGTGCACTGAAAAGGATGAAAACTAACACTGACTAAATATTAGTTGAGTGAAAGATTCTGTTTTATGTACTCTCATGCTTTATTCATGTTCTCTTGTAAATAGTCACTAAGAAATAAAGTTTGTCTATATTTCAAGTTATATGTGACAATCACAGATGTACTTCCACATATGTAAATGTTCAAATAATGGAACAGAGCTATTATCTAGTAGGAATATGAACAATAAGAAAATTTTGATATGTTTAAAAAATTTCACTCTCATATTACACAGAGTGCTAATAAGCTACTAATTTTATTTCTCTTATTTTTTATCCATTTCTATCTATAGATCTCTCTTAATGATATATAAAAATATATAGCAAGAGAAATGGGAAATATGGTAATATCAGTAATAAGCACTTCCTGCATACTCAGCACTCTATTCAGTTATTTTCAACAATGTGTTACTTAATGTTATCTTATTTTATTTAACACTCTCTAGACTATTACTGATCACTTATTGGTGTTTAAAGGCAAGGAAACTGAGGCTTAGAGAGTAAGTCATTTATATAATGATACAGAAAAAGTGCCAAAGCCATGATTAGAATCCAGGCTCATTAACATCAAAACCCAAATTCTTAAACATAAGACAAATCTAAATGTTTACATTCTAAGATAGTAAGTAGCACAACCCCTAAATTCTCCACCTCTGAATTGTACTGTGGAATTAGACAATAGCTCTAAGGAGTCAACTGAAAGCTTCATGGAAAAGTTGCCCTATTTTGAAAGCAACCTCTCGTCTAAATAATCTCAAAAAGGACAAGCAGTTATTTAGTCTACACTTTATTAGTCCTTTAAAAAAATATTGTCATGCTTGGATTCAGTGGTCCTGCAATTGCACTAATAAGTACAGAATATAAAAACTGTTTTTAAATTCTTATTGCTCTTAAAAAACAAGCATATATTAATAAGATGGAACTTGTCACTTACAAGGGAAAATTCCTCTTTGTCATGATGCAGCTCTCTCTTTTGTTCCAGTATTTCAGAAAACTATCTGTAGGCAAATAAGAACTGGAGGACCAGGCCAAGGTTGGTATTAAGAGGGAGGCAGTCAAATCCCATTCCAATCTCTTCATTTCTGTCAGCACTTTGCTTCATAGTATGACTGAGATCATTGAAATATGATTATTGTAATGCTAGACTCATCTGCACAAGATCAGCTTTATTAAGGAAACCAAATTCTTCACAGGAAAAGAGACATATTAGTGAATAGTGAACCCTTGATATCAAAGGAATTAGGTGATAACTCAAGTCACTTGAAAATTGAGTGATTAATGTATGTAAGTACTGTAAGTACTATCTTCATCTTTATGGCTTTTGTGAATTATACCACTTCAGAGCCAAGGAGGAAGTGGGCACTTTTTCTCTTTGCCAAAGATTAACCTCAGTTTGTCTTCATCTCCTTCACGCAAAAGAAGTATTGCTCATATCATTAATGGTAATTTCTGAATATCAGACACTGGCAAATTTGAATCATTACTCAGATAAAATGTCCCTTTCTACTCTGCTGTGACCATAAATAAATGTTAATATTAACCCTTAGAAATTTTGTCTGAAATTTAAGAAAGACAGGGAATTTCTAGTATTTGTTCTTCTCAGTGAAATACTCTTTATACCATAGCTTCTGGTTCCTAGAGTAAAATGCACATAACCATCTGATCTCAGAACTATATTTCCATGAAGAGCAGTCACAAAGCAGTGTTGTGTGATTAAACCAATTTTTTCAGACCACCACCAACAATTTCAGTTTATAATATGAACATATTTTGCCTCAAACACTGGACATATTGCTGTTTTGTTCATCTTCGTTTCTCCAAAATACTTGCTGCTTCATTAAGGTAGATAGTAAAAACAAATACAAAAGCAGTGTTGTGTGATTAAACCAATTTTTTCAGACCACCACCAACAATTTCAGTTTATAATATGAACATATTTTGCCTCAAACACTGGACATATTGCTGTTTTGTTCATCTTCGTCTCTCCAAAATACTTGCTGCTTCATTAAGGTAGGTAGTAAAAACAAATACAAATATATATTAGCTTTTATCTCCTCACATTTATCCTTGACCATCTACTTTGCCAGTTCCTCAGGGAATAAGATTAAGTCATCTAGATTTTACTGGTTGCATTTATCCCATTATTTGCCTCAGAGACTTCACTACCTCAAACCAGAGCTGGCTCCAAAGCATCAACTTCTGTTCATAACCTACCATCATTAGCTTTACTCCTTCACCACTAAATGTAGATATCTGAGTACCTCCATATACATATGTGGCATCATTGAAATTACACACTTTAGTTTGAAGCTCATATATGCATGGTGATCCATCATATACAAGCAACAGTCTGAAAGCCAAGTCCTTATTTACTATAAGAACAATAGAAATGTTACACAAAACTAATTCAAAATTTTTTTAAATTTGATTCCATGTTTTGTGCATATTTTACCAACCTTTTGTTTACTGAGGAATCAGAAAAGACTGAAAAAAGAAAAAAAAAAAAAAAAGAAGAAGTGTAGGTTGTCCACCTCTCTCTTTCCTTCTATATTATTAATTTCAACATAAGTTGGTTAATGAAGTAAAATAACAAGAGACAGTGTCATATATTTTTTATCTTTTCATTTCGTTCATGGGTTTCTCAAGACAAGAATACTGAAGTGTTTTGTCATTCCTTTCTCCAGTGGACCACATTTTGTCAGAACTCTCCACCATGACCCATCCATCTTGGATGGCCTGCATGGCATTGCACATAGTTTCATTGAGTTAGACAAGCTTTGGGCCATGTGATCAGTTTGATTAGTTTTCTGTGATTATGGTTTTCATTCTGTCTGCCCTCTGCCAGATAAAAGTAAGAGGCTTATTGAAACTTCCTGGTGTGTGAGATTGACTGGAGGAACTGGGTCTTGTTCTGATGGGTGGGGCCATGCTCAGTTCAGTTCAGTTCAGCTGCTCAGTCATGTCCGACTCTTTGTGACTCCATGGACTGCAGCACTCCAGGACTCCCTGTCAATCAACTTCCAGAGTTTACTCGAACTCATGTCCATTGAGTCAATGATGCCATCCAACCATCTCATCCTCTGTTGTCTCCTTCTCCTCCTGCCTTCAATCTTTCCCAACATCAGGGTCTTTTCAAAAGAGTCAGCTCTTTGCATCAGATGGCCAAAGTATTGGAGTTTCAGCTTCAACATCAGTCCTTCTAATGAACATTCAGGACTGATTTCCTTTAGAATGGACTGGTTGGATCTCCTTGCAGTCCAAAGGACTTTCAAGAGTCTTCTCCTACATCACAGTTCAAAAGCATCAGTTTTTCAGTGCTCAGCTTTCTTTGCTGGGCCAGGCTCAGTAAATCTTGAATCCAATTTTCTGTTGATGGGCAGGCTGTGTTCCCTTCCTGTTGCTTGACTGGAGACCAAATAGAGATAGTAGAGATAATGAAGTAGAGATAATGAAGTAGATAATGTAGTAGAGATAATGAAGAAAATGGCCACCTCCTTCAAAAAGTCCTGTGTGTGCACTGCTGCACTCAGTGCCCTGACCTTGTAGCAGGCCACCACCAAACCAGGCCTCCAACAGAGACTCACAGACACTCACAGGCAAGTCTGGGTCAGTCTTTTGGGGGGTCAAATAGGTTAAAAAAGAAGAGACGTGAAAGTCAAAGGAGAAAAGGAATGATACACATTTGAATGCAGAGTTCCAAAGAATGGCAGGGAGAGGTAAGAAAGCCTTCTTCAGTGATTAAGGAAAAGAACAGAATGGGAAAGACTAGAGATCTCTTCAAGAAAATTAGAGATACCAAAGGAACATTTCATGTAAAGATGGGCACAATGAAGGACAGAAATGGTATGGACCTAACAGAAGCAGAAGATATTAACAAAAGGTGCCAAGAAGACACGGAAGAACTATACAAAAAAGATCTTCATGACCCAGGTAACCACCATGGTGTTATCACCCACCTAGAGCCAGACATCCTGGAATGGGAAGTCAAGTGGGCCTTAGAAAGCATCACATGAAAGCCTGGGAAATTCCATGGACAGGGTAGCCTGGCCGTCTGCAGTCCATGGGGTAAGAAAGAGAAGGACACGACTAAGTGACTGAGCATGCATGAACACATATGTAACATATTGTATCTGGTATAAGCTTTAATCCCCAATAAGATGATATTTGGAGATACAGCCTTTGGGGAACAGAGTCTGTCTCTTATACACATCTAGATGTGTATAAGAGACAGTCCTGAAAGATGATGCTGTGAAAGTGCTGCACTCAATATACCAGCAAATTTGAAAAACTCAGCAGTGGCCATAGGATTGGAAGAGGTCAATTTTCCTTCTAATCCCAAAGAAAGGCAATGCCAAAGAATGCTCAAACTATTGCACAAGTGCACTCATCTCACACGCTAGCAAAGTAATGCTCAAAATTCTGCAAGCTAGGCTTCAGCAGTACATGAACTATGAGCTTCCAAATGTTCAAGCTGGATTTAGAAAAGGCAAAGGAATCAGAGATGAAATTACCAACATCCATTGGATCATGGAAAAAGCAAGAGAGTTCCTGAAAAACATCTTCTGTTTATTGACTATGCCAAAGCCTTTGACTGTGTCGATCACAATAAACTGTGGAAAATTCTGAAAGAGATGGGAATACCAGGCCATCTGACCTGCCTCCTGAGAAGTCTGTATTCAGGTCAAGAAACAACCGAACTCGACATGGAGCAACATACTGGTTCCAAATCGGGAGCGGAGTACATCAAGGCTCTATATTGTCACCCTGCTTATTTAACTTTTATGCAGAGTGTATCATATGAAATCCTGAGCTGGATGAAGCACAAGCAAGAATCAAAATTTACAGGATAAATATCAATAACCTCAAGTATGCAGATGACACCACTCATATGGCAGAAAGTGAAGAAGAACTAAAGAGCTTCTTGATGAAAGTGAAAGAGGAGAGTGAAAAAGTTGACTTAAAACTCAACTAAGATCATGACATCTTGTCCCATCACTTCATGGCAAATAGATGGGAAACATTAGAAACAGTGGCAGACTTTATTTTGGGGGTCTCAAAAATCCCTGCAGATGATGACTGCTGCCATGAAATTAAAAAATGATTGCTCCTTGGAGGAAAAGCTATGACCAATCTAGACAACATATTAAAAACCAAAGACATTATTTTCCAAAAAAGGTCCATTTAGTAAAAGCTATGGTTTTTCCAATAGTCATGTATGGATGCGAGAATTGGAGTATAAAGAAAGCTGAGGGCTGAAGAATTAATGCTTTTGAACTGTGGTGTTGGGGAAGACTCTTGAGAGTCCCTTGGACTGCAAGGAGATCCAACCAGTCAATCCTAAAGGAAATCAGTCCTGAATATTCATTGGAAAGACTGATACTGAAGCTGAAACTCTAATACTTTTGCCACCTGATGGAAAGAACTGACTCATTGGAAAAGACCCTGATGCTGGGAAAAAATGAAGGTGGGAGAAGAAAGGGATGACAGAAGATGAGATGATTGGATGGCATCACTGACTCGATGGACATTAGCCTGAGCAAGCTCTGGGAGTTGGTGATGGACTGGGAAGCCTGGCATATTGCAGTCCATGGATTGCAAAGAGTCAGACATGATTGAAGAACAGAACTGACTGAACTGAGCGTAAGTCAAAAAGACATAATAGTCTTCTTTGGTCATTCATGTTTCTTAGAATATGATGAACATTTTTGCATTCAAAAGAAGTGAGTGCTGGTTTGAATTGAAGGTGAAGGTGAAGTCGCTCAGTCGTGCCCGATTCTTTGCGACTCCATGGACTATAACCTATTAGGCTTCTCCATCCATGGGATTCTCCAGGCAAGAATACTGGAGTGGATTGCCATTTCCTTCTCCAGGGGATCTTCCCGACCCAGGGATAGAACCCGGGTCTCCCACATTGGAGGCAGACGCTTTAACCTAAAGCAGGACTTATTACGGCTTTCTGTTGGACCATAAAGAATGATGCTAAAGAATTGATGCTTTCAAACTGTGGTGCTGGAGATGACTCTTGAGAGTCCCTTTGGTGGTAAGGAGATCAAATCTATCAATACTAAAGGAAATCAACCCTTTCAAGTGATGGAAGGACTTATGCTAAAAATGAAGCTCCGATACTTTGACCACCTGATGTGAAAAGCCAACTCATTAGAAAAGATCCTGATGCTGGGAAAGATTGAAGGCAAAAGGAGAAAAGGGAAGCAGAGAATGAAATTGTTAGATAACATCACTGATATGGATATGAAGTTGAGCAAACTTGGAAGAGAGTGAAGAACAGTGAAACGAGGGTGCTGCAGTCGATGGGCTTGCAAAGAGTTGGACATGACTTAACGACTAGAACAATAACAATCAGCGTTGTCCACACCCTCATTTAGTCAGTTTGATATGTAACATGGGCTTCCCAGGTGCTCAGTGGTGAAGAATTCTCCTGCCAATGCAGGAGACACAGGAAATTCGAGTTTGATTCCTGGGTCAGGAAGATTCCCTGTAGTAGGAAATGGCAACCCACTCCAGTATTCTTGCCTGGGAAATTCCATGGACAGGGTAGCCTGGCCGTCTGCAGTCCATGGGGTAAGAAAGAGAAGGACACGACTAAGTGACTGAGCATGCATGAACACATATGTAACATATTGTATCTGGTATAAGCTTTAATCCCCAATAAGATGATATTTGGAGATACAGCCTTTGGGGAACAGAGTGAAATGTATCATGAAGATATAATTCTCATGATGTGACTAGTACCTTTACAAGAAAAGGAAAAGGCAAAGCTCTGTGTGTTTTTCTGCTACAGAAGGACACAGTTAGAAGGCAAAAATCTGTAAGTCAGAGTCCTCTCTAGAACCTGATTCTGCTGGCTTCTTGATTCCATGACTATAGCCAGCAGAACTGTTAGATAATTTTTTCTATTGTTTAAGCAGGGCTCCCCTGGTGCCCCCACCCCCACCTCAGTCCATAGTATTTTGTTATAATAGCCTTAATGGAATAAGACACATTCCTTATTTTGTTATAATAGCCTTAATGGAATAAGTACACATTACTTTGTACTCAGTTGTTGTTCAGTTGTTCAGTAGTGTCCGAATCTTTGCGACCACATGGACTGCAGTAGCCAGGCTTTCCTGTCCATCACCATTTCCTGGAGCTTGCTCAAACTCATGTCCATTGAGTCAGTGATGCAATGCAACCATCTCACCCTCTGTTGTCACCTTGTCCTCCTGCCTTCAATCTTTCCCAGCATCAGGATTTTTTTCTAATGAGTTGACTTTTCACATAAGGTGGCCAAAGTATTGGAGTTTCAGCTTCAGCATCAGTCCTTACAATGAATATTCAGGTTGATTTCCTTTAGGATTGACTGGTTTGATCTCCTTGCAACCAAGGGACTCAAGAATCTTCTCCAAAACCATAGTTCAAAAGCATAAATTCTTTGGTACTCAGTCTTCTTTATGGTCCTACTCTTATATCCATACATGACTAGTGGAGAAATCATAGAATTTACTATAGGGATCTTTGTCAGCAAAGTGATGTCTATGCTTTTTAATACACTGTCTAGGTTTGGCATAGCTTTTTTCCTAGGAGTAAGAGTTTTTTAATTTTATAGCTGCAGTCACCATTTGCAGTGATTTTGGAGCCCAAGAAAATAAAATCTGTTCTATTTCCATTGTTTCCCCATCTATTTGCCATGAATTGATGGGACTAGATGCCATGATTCTAGTTTTTTGAATGTTGAGTTTTAAGCCAACTTTTTCACTCTCCTCTTTCACTTTCATCAAGAGGCTCTTTAGTTCCACTTCACTTTCTGCCATAAGGATGGTCTCATCTCCATATCTGAGGTTACTCAGTTGGGTGCTTCTAAATTCCCAGGTGTTTTGATACAATGGAGCTGTAAGCTCATGGGACATTGTAAACACTATGTGCATATGTCACAGTAGGGATCGGGGGTACACATATTGCATACATCTAGTACGTTCACAAAATGATCTCTTGTCCCATCAACTTTACTTAAAAATCATAAATTTAAAAGAAAATTATTAAGAATTTCATGGAGCATAAACCAAATTTAGAACCCTACGAGTAGGGCCCTATGTGACTGCACAGGTTGCACACTCATGAAGTTGGCCCTGAGTGTTTTCACTGTATATGGAACTGAAGAAAATCAAGAACTATCTTGAAGGAAACACTGATGGCAGATTAATGTCAATGTATGTCAAAACCAATACAGTACTGTAAAGTACAATAAAGTAAAAACAAAAATTAAAAAAAAACAAACTAGAATATAAATATTACATGTCAGGATAAAAACTATCCCAAAATAATGGTAAAAATTAGGGTCATTTTAAGAGGAAATATTTTTGAATCACATTTTAATAGAGAAGTGTATTAGATAATTCTACCAAAGGTAGAAACATATAGTATCTAAGAAAGTCATTTAAAAATATTTTGTATATTAAAAGTACTTATAGTGAAATACTGTGTATTTATTTCTAACAACCATTCCTATTATACATTTCCCACCCAAGCATCTTCTATAATTCTTTGTCATTAACTGATTTCACCCAACTTTAAGGTGACCTGAAAATAATGTATTTTGGGGAAGAGGTATACAATATAAACATATAGATCTTAGTATTTTTCTAAATCTTTAGTTCAGATAACATGTTTTATGAATCCATGTAATATATATTATGCATCCATTTAAGCCTCACTTTAATCTTTTTCTTTTCCTCTAGTAACAATATGAACTGTTTACTTTCAGAAGGTAAATTATTTAGTTCTGTGATTAGTTCTGCATGCCTTATCAGTGTCCTTAGTTTAATTTAGGTTCTAAATAAATGACTGATTTAATTAATTATTTTTATTTTATATCATTTGAAGCCTAATTATATGATCTTTAACCATTACTTTAAGATAATGATCTTTTATTCATTAAATTAATTTTCTGCAATTTTATTTGCATCTGTTAATCATTGTACACTGTTTTACTTATGAAATTATCTTTTCTGTTTATAAAATCATAATGACAATAATATCAAAAACAATAACCTCAGCATTAAGCAGATGACAATTTTTTTTTCTGATCATTTGACATATTTGGGATTTGTTACAGTCAACCTAACCTAATTTAAAAACTGAGCAAATTTTACTATAAAATAATAGATGTTGTTTGCATTGTTGTAGCCATGCATTCCAGGAAACAAACTCACTCAGAAGGACAATGCAGATAGTGGAGTGCAGCTTATTACACCGGTGGGCCCAAGGCAGAGTCTCCTCTTAGCCAAGGACCCCTACCAGTTTTTGTGAAAACCTTATATACCCTAAGTGTACTTGCTCAAACCCACTTCCCCAAATTCCTTGAAACTAGTCTGAATAAAGGAAGAGGAAGATAAAATCAAAGTTAACCCATGATTCATATGCCTTAAGCCTAGGTAATTAAAAGTGAACAATTATCAACAGGCCTATGGTCATACCCCACTAAGCATAATAGAAGTTATGATTCTATTTGGTTACACAGATAATTACGGTATTGTTTTAGGCAATGGAGAATCTAGGTATGGGCCCTGGGGCTCTTACATCTGGGGGGCCTGATTTTCCAGTTGGTATGTTGTTTCCATAGATACTGGGCATATAGTTCAAAGTCCAGTCAGGCCCAAGATGCAGTCCTGCTTTCAAAATGGAGTCTGTTATGTCTCTTTCCTCCTTCAGCATGATCAACAGTTTCTAGGAATTGATATTTCTCAAAGACCAGATGAAACTTGTCACTAATCATTATTACAACAAAACTAAGTATCTTTGCTTTGTCCACAGAAGGTTTCAAAGAAATATTCATCAATAAAGGGAGAAGGGAGAAAGAAATTTTAAAAATCATGTATAGGCCCAAACAAAGCTAAAAAAAAAAAAAAAAAAAACAGAAAAAATAAGTCAGAGCTAGAAAGATCAAATAAATGGAGATTGACAATTGAGATAGAAATCTGGAGAAAAAAATAACTTCACAGCTCTTATGCCTTGATGAGAAGGAAAGTACTCATATCATATGCCTGTGGAATTTTAATCAATCTTTTGAAAATGAGCTTATAAGCGGAAAAGCAATAACAAAAGCAAACTAAAAATGAAATAATATAATTCATGCAAAACTGGTTTTGGAAATGCACTCAAAACTCACTTTTCTTTTCATGTTCTGTTATACTAGAAATATTTTAGTTTACATTTCCCAGTTTCAAAATATTTTTGTTCATTTGTACTTACTACACATTTAGTAATCATGATTGCTCATTCCATGTCACTTACTATAGGAGTAAGAATATTTGTTTTTAAGGGCTCTCTTCAGTACAGTACTGAGTCATTTTTGAACGGAGCTAATCTACCAGGATGCCAAGGGAATATCTGAAAAGAAACCTTTGTTACTTCCAAATGGTTTGGCATCAATAAGATAATTCAGACATCATTCAAAATGTATTCTTGAACCATCTGAATTTCTGTTATCTGTCTGCTTTAATTCCCATCCCTAGCCTCCCTCGTAAACAACTTTTGTCTACATTAAAGTCATTACTATGCAATGGTTCTCATTATTCAATATTCAGCTTGTTTCTTACCTCAACTCATGCTTGATTCTGCTAGTTTAGCCTACCTTTTGCTTCCTCATTAGAACTCTAATGTCATTTGTTAACAATTGATCAATAAGATCCAACAACCAACAGTACCAGAACTCATCCAGTACCTCTCTGTGGATCAAGCAACTTGACCATTAGAGTGCCATTGATATTTAGTAATGTACTACCATTGCACACAATTTTGATTTCCAAGTAAATCATCCAGTGACAGAAATGTATATCTTGAGAGTAGTAAAAAACAGAAAATGCTCTGCTTCTACTTTTAGTCTCTAGGAGTTTATTTACAATTGTGGTTAAGGTTACCTCTTAAAACCTAAAGTCACTTTTCTACTCCCATCTCATTTAGAGTTTTATTAAAGCTTAAATTCTTATTATGATTCATAAGATTCTGTATTATCTTGTCTTCTATCACCAATCTGAAACTATTTCACACTGCTCTTCTTCAGTCTAGTCAAAAAAGATTCTTTGATGTCCTTTTTACACATAATACACACTCTTATATTAAGACCTTTATATTTAATATTTTCTTTGTCTCAAATGCTTCTCTCACAGTTGCCCTAGTCTCAAGTCTTTCAGGACTTCCATCAGATAATATCTCTAGATGGCTTTCTGTGATTCTTTAAACTCTTGTCTGCAATAATTTTTATTTCTCCTTCCTTTTTTTGTGTGCATACTATTTATAACCAAGTATTACCTTATATATCTTATTTACCTGTCATTTCCTCCCATATACACTGTTTTAAGAATTCAATTATAATTACTTTACAATTTTGTGTTAATTTTTGCTGTACAACCAAGTGAATCAACTATATGCATACATATATCCCCTTCCTCTTGGACCTCCCTTCCCCCATCCCACATATCTAGATCACCACAGAGCACCGAACTGAGCTCCCTGCATTATACATCAGGTTCCCACTAGGTGTTTTACACATAGCAGTGCACATATGTCAATCCCAATCTCTGAATTAATTTCAACACTCCTCCTCACCACCCATGTCCACAAATCCATTCTCTATATCTGCATCTCTATTCCTGCCTCCAAACAGGTTCATTTGTACCATTTTTCCAAATTGGAAAACGAGTATGTCAAGGCTTATATTGTCACCCTGCTTATTTAACTTATATGAAGAGTACATTATGAGAAACGCTGGGCTAGATGAAGCACAAGCTGGAATCAAGATTGCTGGGAAAAATATCAATAATCTAGGATATGCAGATGACACCACCCTTATGGCAGAAAGTGAAGAAGAACTAAAGAGCTTCCTGATGAAAGTGAAAGAGGAGCGTGAAAAAGCTGGCTTAGAGCTCAATATTCAGAAAACAAAGATCATGGCATCCAGTCCCATCACTTCATGGCAAACAGATGGGGAAACAGTGGAAACAGTGTCAGACTATTTTTGGGGGCTCCCAAATCACTGCAGATGGTGACTGCAGCCATGAAATTAAAAGATGCTTACTCCTTGGAAGGTAAGCTATGACCAACCTAGACAGCATATTAAAAAGCAGAGACATTACTTTGTCAACAAAGGTCCATCTAGTCAAGGCTATGGTTTTTCCAGTGGTCATGTATGAATGTGAAAGCTGGACTATAAAGAAAGCTGAGTACCGAAGAACTGATGCTTTTGAACTGTGGTGTTGGAGAAAACTCTTGAGAATCCCTTGGATTGCAAGGAGATCTAACCAGTCCATCCTAAAGGAGATCAGTCCTGGGTGTTCATTGGAAGGCATGATGTTGAAGCTGCAACTCCAACACTTTGGCCACCTGATGCAAAGAGCTGACACTTTTGAAAAGACCCTGATGCTGGGAAAGATTTAGGGCAGGAGGCGAAGGGGATGACAGAGGATTTGATGGTTGGATAGCATCACTGACTCAATGGACATGAGTTTGGGTAAACTCCGGTAATTGGTGATGGACAGGGAGGCCTGGTGTGCTGCGGTTCATGGGGTCGCAAAGAGTTGGACACGACTGAGTGACTGAACTGAACCAAATAGATGAACATCCAATTTAAAAAGTTGAATGTCCATCTACTATTTGTACACAAAGCTCCTGGAAATATTTCAGTAATAGACAATGTGGTCTGGCTTATAATTTATTAATGCCTGTTTTGAAGAAATTTCACACAAATAATGTCACAAGCTTTGTCACCAGAGCATAGTTGGATATATGCAGCATTGTTTCCAATAATAGACTTGCCTGTTTATTAATTTAGCTGAAGTAAAGAAAGATATTAAAGTTCAATTTCCAAAACATTCTTCCTATTAGTTCCCCACCCCCCCCCATGATGAGTCCTATAGGAACCACTGGATTCACTGGGGTTAAAGGCCTTAAAAAAAAAAACAAACAAACCTCTAATTCATGAATCAGTAAGGGCTGCCATTTACTCTTTATCTCCTGCCCACCCATGAGAAAGGAATATTCAATAAAGCAAGAACTTGCTGGGAGGGAGGATATGCAGAAGACTAGATGTAGAGATTGTGAAAAAAGGTTGAAAAGGAACAACAATCTTGAGTAGTCATGAGTGTGTTCAAGTTGTCTTCTGGCCTAGTTATAGTGACTTATAGCACAGTCTTGGGTGTAAGAAAATAGAGGAAACAGGCATCAAAGAATTGCATCTTTAGTTCTATATATAAGATAGTAAAAAAAAAAAAAAAAGCACATGGAGGAACTCACATAATAAGGGACTATACTTCTCTTTTTAGCAATATTATGTCTAGAATGTTTAGAACTCAGGCAAATAATTGTTCTTTCAAACTCAGAAACAGAAAAGTCTCATATTGCCGTTAATAGTGGAGTCAACATGAGTGATGTGAACATTACCTCAGTACAAATATCTTGCCAGACAGTGAATGAATAATGATCTGAGTACAGCAAAGAAGTGGTAAACAATAAATGAAGAAAAAAAAAAAAGAGTCAAAGCTATTTGCAAGCACATCAAGTATTTCAGTCACTGTTCTAAATTTGAAAAGATAAATGTGATTCTGATGTTTCTAGCTAATCTTGTTTGGAAATGATGAGCTTGGGACTTACAATATTACAAACTATTATTCTAAGCATCTTGTAAGAAGCAATCCAAGGGACAGAAAAAAGGCATGGAATCATAATGGAAATATGATGATGACCAGAAAAGAGTGTAGGAGAAAAACTAAAGCAAACTTCTCTTAGCTTGTTTTCAGAATAATTTTATCTTCTAGGTGGTGTATCAATTCACATATGATCCTGAGGCTCCATAGCTTAAAAATGAGGATTTACAACAAGGTTTTAATAAATCTAGCTGACTTTTTTTAAGAAAGCATCCACCTTAATGGCTGAACCTGGAAATAAAATGAACTTTGTTCTAAGTTCTTGTCATAGATCTACTTAGTTATACCTTCCAGTCCTCCAAACTAATTATCATCAACCATAAAATTCAACTTTTGTCATGCCTGATGATTTAGCATGGATTAATTTTTATATTGAGTATATTATCTCATCCTTTGAGAAGAAGCAATTTAGTATAAGAAGTAAAGACTTTTCTCAAGTGACTTTTTAATACGTGTGCCTGGATGATTCTTGTACTTATAATTTCCACTATAATATTCACTTATCTGCAAAAATCTGGTTTATTTTATGCATGTTACATGGAGAGAGATAGAAAAATTAATCACTTTAACATATGTATTTTTATTGTATATTGTGATGGTATCTGTTACTCTTCAAGAGACACTTCAGGAAATAGGTGAAGTACCAAAGAATAAATTAACAGTAACTTTCAATGTGCTAGATGTGGAGTAAAATGTAAGTTGTGAAGTAGAATGATAAGAATGAAAAAGCAAAAGTATTTGTAATCATTTTTTTTAACAGTAAAAAAAATAAGAATTTAGAAAATTGTGGTTATAGATGTTTAGGAGTTGCTTGTTTTCTTTCTCCCATATTGATTTCTCACTTAACTTAGGTGAAATAAGAATGTGTTATCTTATACTTATATCCTAGGCTCAAAGCTAATGGAGAATGATATTTATTGAAATGATAAAAAACATATGCAATAAGTATAATTAAGTGTGTACAGCACTTCAAAGTCTAAAGGAGAAAATGAAATATATATACAATCTCTACAGGAATAGTCAACTGAAGAGAATATTTTCTATTCCTGGCCATAGACTTGCCTTACTATTAGATTAGTCAATAAAGGGAAGAAGAGAATCTTCATATTTGCCCTCTATTACCCTAGTGCCATTAATTTTTAAAAGTCCACTTCAAATGTTTACATGAGTTGAAACTCCCTGATTTCTACATCATCATCCCTACCTCTTTCAGTTTACATTGTGTTTTGCAACCACTAAACTAGACTTTCTTAAAATTATGAGACTATACACAGACAGGTAAATAAATTTAAATTTTAAAAAAGACAGATAACCTGAAGAATGTGTACTTGAAATTTATAAAAATCCACTGTCCATTCGACTTTATAGAATATTTTTAGAAAACTATGAAAAGCAAATTTTATGTTCCTGTTACCATAGATTGACTATTGAGCTTCCTGTTTATTTTTGAATGTTTAATCCCACTTGGAAAAGACAATACATAAATCTGAATAATTGACAGAGACAATAAATAAATCAAAATAATTGCTTAAATATTTGTGAAAAATATGTGCTTTTATTCTTTTTTAGGTTTAACAAGATTGTGTTTTTAAGTAGCTTTCAATTAATAAATAAGTTAGTAATATTTTCAAGTGTAGTCATCTTTCCATTATGTTGAAACATATATATAACCTCTAATTTGTTTGTTTGTTTGTTTAATTAAAAAAATGATTTGGCAATGTGGCAAATATACAAGTTAATAGAAAGCAAGTCTGAATTTCTTACATATCAAGTATTAACTCATGCTAAAAATAGACTTTGGGAAAGGAGAGAAATGGGGCAATTGTTACACTCCTTCACATCTGAATGCTGTCACTTTGCAACAGTCAGTGCACCCTTTCAGAAGCAGAACTTTCATCTATAGACTCAGAGTTGTCATCACAGTCCAAATTCTGATCAAATTCTGATTTTAAATTTCCCTTACTCTGACCAACAGCTGCTACTTCTGGTGGTCTCGCTACTTCTGGGAACAGCACTGTAGCTTCGGCATCAATATTTTCTCTTGCAAGTTGATGGGAAATAATTCTTTTAAATAGAAGAGATTTTGTTTAAAACTAAGCTTGCAGGGAGAAATATCAATACCTCAGAAATTCAGATGACACCACCCTTATGGCAGAAAGTGAAGAAGAACTAAAGAGCCTTGTGATGAAAGTAAAAGAGGAGAGTGAAAAAGTTGGCTTAAAGCTCGACATTCAGAAAATGAAGATCATGGCATCCAGTCCCATCACTTTATGGCAAACAGATGGGGAAACAGTGGAAACAGTGGCTGACTTTATTTTTCTTGGCTCCAAAGTCACCTCAAATGGTGATTGCAGCCATGAAATTAAAAGATGTTTACTCCTTGGAAGGTAAGCTATGACCAACCTAGACAGCATATTAAAAAGGAGAGACATTACTTTGTCAACAAAGGTCCATCTAGTTAAGGCTATGGTTTTTCCAGTAGTCATGTATGGATGTGAAAGCTGGACTATAAAGAAAGCTGAACACCGAAGAACTGATGCTTTTAAACTATGGTGTTGGAGAAGACTCTTGAGAGTCCCTTGGACTGCAAGGAGATCCAACCAGTCCATCCTAAAGGAGATCAGTCCTGGGTGTTCATTGGAAGGCATGATATTGAAGCTGCAACTCCAATACTTTGGCCACCTGATGCGAAGAGCTGACTTATTTTAAAATACCCTCATGGTGGGAAAGATTCAGGGCAGGAGGCGAAGGGGACGACAGAAGATGAGATGGTTGGATGGCATCACTGACTGAATGGACATGGGGTTGCAAAGAGTCAGAGATGACTGAGCGGCTGAACTGAACTACACCATCTCTGTCCCTGCTGAGATTTACAGAGTGGCTGGCAGACAGGTCTTGTGATTCCTTAGCACACGTTAAATTTCATTTGTATCCACGATTCCATTATGTTCTTTCCTTAAGAACTTGGCCCCATATTCTTTAATTTAATGAACTAATTTTTCTGTTAATGCGTATTTCAAGCTCATAAATAAGTGTACAAAATGGGCAATTATTACTGCTGTGTCTAGCTCCTTTCTGTAGCAGAATTTTATTCTATAGTTTTCTAGGAATGTGATACACAGTCAAAGGGGGAAAAAAATTCTACTTCTTTGAATGTTCATCTGCAAAGTTATAGCTTTACTGTCTAAAGCTGAAGAAAACAGACCAATTCTCGTTGAGCTCATTGGCCAAAAGCTATTTTTTTTTCCCTGTGGCTCATTATCAAAAAGACAATTTTCTAAATGAACTTCCATAGTTTTTCCCCACATGAAAGTCTCCTCCATTCCTCCCTCTCCTTCTTCCAGCTCTCACTGGATTTAGCTGTAAGGACATGGTGAAGGAAAACATTGAAAAAAAGCTTTCAAACTACTTATAAGCCAACAGGAAAGTTCAGTCAGTTCAGTTCAGTTGCTCAGTCGTGTCCGACTCTTTGCAACCCCATGAATTGCCCCACGCCAGGCCTCCCTGCCCATCACCATCTCCCGGAGTTCACTCAGATTCACGTCCATCGAGTCCGTGATGCCATCCAGGCATCTCATCCTCTGTCCCCTTCTCCTCCTGCCCCCAATCCCTCCCAACATCAGAGTCTTTTCCAATGAGTCAACTCTTTGCATGAGGTGGCCAAAGTACAGGAGTTTCAGCTTTAGCATCATTCTTTCCAAAGAAATACCAGGGCTGATCTCCTTCAGAATGGATTGGTTGGATCTTCTTGCAGTCCAAGGGACTGTCAAGAGTCTTCTCCAACACCACAGTTCAAAATCATCAATTCTTTGGCACTCAGTCTTCTTCACAGTCCAACTGTCACATCCATACATGACTACTGGAAAAACCATAGCTTTGACTAGACTGACCTTAGTTGGCAATGTAATGTCTCTGCTTTTTAATATGCTATCTAGGTTGGTCATGAATTTTCTTCCAAGGAGTAAGCGTCTTCTAATTTCATGGCTGCAGTCACCATCTGCAGTAATTTTGTTGCCCCCCAAAATAAAGTCTGACACTGTTTCCACTGTTTCCCCATCTATTTTGCATGAAGTGATGGGACCGGATGCCATGATCTTTGTTNCTGCAGTGATTTTGGAGCCCCAAAAAGTAAAGTTTGACACTGTTTCCACTGTTTCCCCATCTATTTGCCATGAAGTGATGGGTCCAGATGCCATGATCTTTGTTTTCTGAATGTTGAGGTTTAAGCCAACTTTTTCACTCTGCTCTTTCACTTTCAAGTCTCTTTCAAGAGGCTTTTTAGTTCCTCTTCACTTTCTGCCATAAGGGTGGTATTATCTGCATATCTGAGGTTATTGATATTTCTCCCAGCAATCTTGATTCCAGCTTGTGCTTCTTCCAGCCCAGTGTTTCTCATGATGTACTCTGCATATAAGTTAAATAAGCAGGGTGACAATATACAGCCTTGACGTACTCCTTTTCCTATTGAGAACCAGTCTGTTGTTCCACGTCCAGTTCTAACTGTTGCTTCCTGACCTGCATACAGGTTTCTCAAGAAGCAGGTCAGGTGGTCTGGTATTCCCATCTCTTGAAGAATTTTCCAGTTTCTTGTGATCCACACAGTCAAAGGCTCTGGCATAGTCAATAAAGCAGAAATAGATGTTTTTCTGGAACTCTCTTGCTTTTTTGATGATCCAGCAAATGTTGGTAATTTGATCTCTGGTTCCTCTGCCTTTTCTAAAACCAGCTTGAACATCAGGAAGTTCACAGTTCACGTATTGCTGAAGCCTGCCTTGGAGAATTTTGAGCATTACTTTACTAGTGTGTGAGGACACAGCAAAAACTCTCTGGAGTCAGAGAGCAAGCTGTCCCCTTGCTTAAACCAGATTGTTTGCTTGTTTCATTCATGGAATTGAAATCATTTTTTGAAGTTTAAATTTCATTCTGGGTCTCTGAAACAGAGCAGGTAACCAAAACATATTTTGTCATCTCTACCCAACCTGGAGGGAAAAACGTAGGCCTAGAATTTAGACAAACATAGATACTGTGACTCATGGCCATCGTGTGAGGGGAGGCAGTAAGTGTGTAGGGTCTGCAGTTACACACCACTGCTTACTTAATGTGACTTTAAAAAATTTGCTCATATTTTCTGTGCTCTTTTCCCTATTGGCAAAACAGTGAAAATAAAAGTAGTCTCTCCACAGAGTTAACGTAATGGTGAATGAGCTAATGCTATACACTAAAAGTGCTTAAGAAATCCTGATATGGAGTAAGTACAAAATAACTAGGGCTTCCTAAATAGTGCTGGTGGTAAAGGTCCCACTTGTCAGCGCAGGAAATGCCTGAGACAAGGGTTCGATCCCGGGGCTGGGAAGATCCCCTGGAGAAGGGCATGGCAACCCACTCCAGTATTCTTGCCTGGAGAATCCCATGGATGGAGCAGCCTGGTGGGCTACAGTCCATGGGGTCACAGAGAGTCAGACATGACTGACGCAACTTAGCAACAGGCACACACAAGATAGATATTCGTTATTACTGTTATTATACTCACTGTGTGCCTGATGAAATTACTATGTTTGTGACCCTCATCCAAAAATGAGGACTTATTAGATACCTATGTTATAATAGTCATAAGAGAAACATAGGAGAGATGTAAAATACCTGGCCCAGTGTTTGACACACAATGGCAAAGATAATGCTGAAATTGTCATTATCTGAAGTGCTGGTTTGGTCCTTACGGATCCCTCATACGCAACAGTAAGGCTGTTCTGACTTATGATTTCTGCTTTTGAATATGGCTAAATACAAGCCTCTACAACCCATGCCATGGTCAGTTTTTCCCTCTTAAGAACAAAACCAGGACTCTGCCCCAAAGAAGAAAGGAAAATAGGATGCAGGGCTGACAACAGCATCTGCTGTAAATGACCAGCATACTTGCAAAACTACTTGTACTATCCCCTAAAAGGCACTCACGCTTAAATGGTCTGCTTTTTATGAGTTCGAAGGACTGACTGACTGCTTGGGCCGTAGCCACACTCATGTTTCTCACCCCAGACTATTACATTAAAAAATAGTTTCCAAGCCTTGGCTATTTCCAAAACAACCTTGTCTTTTTACATACCCAAAGACAACCAGGAGTTGCAAAAAATCTCCCATGAACATTTCAGGAGTTCTGAGTCAGACACTTTCTTATTGCCAGTTGGGTTGAATTTTGCCCTCAAACCAAGTTTCCACATTCCAGGATGCCAGTGGAATGTGGGATGGCCAATGTAGAATGGAGAATTTGTTCTAAAGTGTGCCCTTTTTATGTTTATAGTAATACTGTTATTGCTTTAAGAGGGCAGGAAAGTGCTAGCTTTGCTCCTTGTTTATTGAATACAGGCTGCCATAAACTTATTTTATTTTCCTCATAGTTGTATTTGATTTTCATTTGTGCTGGTGCCTCAAATAAATGTCTGGCAAGACCAGCTGGTGAGGATTTGATACCAACAGGAATCACTTTCTAAAAAAGTAGTTGAATGTAGGAGCAATGAAAAAGTTAAAAATTAAACAGCAGGGACCTCTTCTTACTGAAAGTGCAAACTGTATCGTCAGCACTAACCATGCGTTGCCTACAAGGATAGACTTAGCAAGCGAGAGAGAAAGAGCTTCCGGTTGAAATTTCCTTTATAGAATCTTTCAGAAAAAATGTTAACTAAGATGCTGATCTTAAATGAGTTTGAATAGTTAATACTGAAGTATTGAGTAGTGTGCGTTAATACTTGCTTTGTTGTTGTCCAGTCACTAAGTCATGTCTGACTCTTTGCGACCCCATGGATGGCAGCAACACCAGGCTCCTTTGTCTTCCACTGTCTTCCAGAGTTTGCTCAAATTCATGTTCATTGAGTCAGAAGCTATCTAACCATCTCATCCTTTGTTGCCCCCTTCTCCTCCTGCCCTCAGTCTTTCCCAACATTAGGGTCTTATCCAAGGAGTTGGCTCTTCACATCAGGTGGCTAAATACTGGAGCTTCAGCTTCAGTTTATCAGTCCTTGCAATGAATATTCAGGGTTGATTTCCTTTAGGATGGACTGGTTGGATCTCCTTGCAGTCCACTGGACTTTCAAGAGTCTTCTCCAACACCATAGTTCAAAAGCATCAATTTTTTGGTGCTCAGCCTCTTTATGGGCCAACTCTCACAACCCTACATGACTACTGGCAGTGATCCATGAAAGGGAACACTTGTTTAAATGGACTTAAATTCTGTAAAAGGGGAAACTCATTCTCCTTATCTCCTGTAACCTTTCTTCTGCTATCAACATTCTAGTATCTTTAAATATCCATGATTCATTACCAAATATTATAATCCTTTCCCTATTATCCTTCTCAACCTCTTTCTGGTATTTGATTTACTCATTCCATTCGTTAACTTTTCTCTCCTCTTGGGATCCAGCCTAAACATATTCACACTAGAAATGTCAACTCTGCATTCTAAATAAAGTGCTGGAGCCAGTGACCAGTGGAAACTGGTAGAGGGGCAGAAATAAGGGGTAACTGGTAATTTACATAAAAGTAATGTGAGTCTATCATTATGTCCATGGTCCTAAGAGACAGACTCTCTTAGCTCCAAAATCTGTGCAGTTATCTGGTCTGAAGTTTGTTGGGCTAAATCTGGAGAGAAACAAATGGATCAATGTATGTATGGATAAAGTGGGCTTCCCTGGTGGCTCAGAGGTTAAAGCGTCTGCCTGCAATGTAGGAGACCTGGGTTCGATCCCTGGGTCGAGAAGATCCCCTGGAGAAGGAAATGGCAACCCACTCCAGTATTCTTGCCTGGAGAATCCCATGGACAGAGGAACCTGGTGGGCTACCGTCCACGGGGTCGCAAAGAGTCAGACACGACTGAGCAACTTAATATATATAATATAACATGGATAAAGTAATCAGTATAAAGGGTTGTATGATGCAGGGGCAAGAAAATTGCCCACCAAACTAAGAAGGCATCTTGAGACTGAAAAATGAGGCAAGCAGGTCCATATAGTCAATGGATCAGTTTGTTATTGGTAACCTACTCACAGAGTGGATGGGTATTGGGAAGATAACAGTCCGGAAGTATTTACAGCTACACTCCACACTTATGGAGGCCACTGGGACCATCTTATAGTTAACCTAGAGTATTGGGGAGAGGTGCCTGGAAACAGTATGTGCATTCCTAAGTGAAGATTTTATGACTAGTGGGTGCCAGAAATACATCAGGGAAGATTTTCATCATGAAGATTACAGAGCAGCATGGGTCTACAGATTATTAAACAATGTCTCCTAACTACAAAGTCCCTGATAGTAGACAAGCAACTCACTGCGCAGTACAGTCCTGGGTAGGGTCAGTGAAAGGACAGAGGAAACTGTAAGGGCCCAAGATGGCGCCAGTTACGCTAACAGCCATATGTGAAGACACAGGAGGAACGAGGAAAGTAGATGAGCTGGAGAAACTGGAGGGTAATCAGTAAAGCAGATAACTCTTTCCATGAAACATACCTAGACAGCGCAGCTACAGACACTGGGGAATTATGGTCATAGTCCATTTAATCACCATCATAACTGATTTACAAGAGCCAGAGCAAGTCTGGTGTTGAAAGAAAGAAAAATCTCTCATCACAGTCCAAGAGTGTCTTTTCTTTTTACAGAATTGGTAACTCAGGTGAGTAGGAAAATCTAAAGAGTCCTCCCTCTCCTGGGCATAACTGTTGAAGGGAATGAGCACACGGGTTGTGCTGTGGGGGTCATGGGATACTGGCCTCTCCTATTTCACTCATCTTTCTTGAAGGTTATTTCTTTTTTATCTCCTGAATTGTCTCATCTTCTCTCTTCTATGACATAATAGTAGGTCTTTCTCTGCCTTCTCTCCTTGGCAGTTTCATTCACTTTTCTGATTTCAAGTCAACATCTCTGGTCCCAACTTCAAACCTAAATTCTTAAACCACTTGTCAAATATCTCCCCTGAACCATATTAGATGTCACCAAGATCTCAAGGTGAGCTTCTCTTCTTCATCAGAATTAAATTTCCTGATGTCCCTTTTCTTTTGTGGATACTGCCATCTCAGTGAAACCTCACTTGTTTTGGAATATATCTTTATCCTTACACTTCATTCGAGATCCTGCTAAATTCTAGACATTCTAACTTTTTCTCCTCTCTCACATCCATTTCCTCCTCCATCCCCACGGCAATTACACTTGTTCAGGCCCTTACTTCTCAGGTAGTCTACTATCCCAGCTTCCATTTGCTTTCCTTTCAACTGTTTCCTATAGAGCAAGGGGTCCCCAAAGTTTGGAATCTAATGTTTGATGATCTGAAGTGAATCTGATGTAATAATAACAGAAATAAAGTGCACAATAAATGTAATATCCTTGAATCATCCCCAACCCACCCCCCCCCACCA
>SJYX01005267.1:76815-112579 GCA_006410675.1 Oreotragus oreotragus
CACCCCCCCCACCACCACCAACAGTCCATACAAAAACTGTCTTCCACGAAACTCATCCCTGGTGCCAAAAAGGTTGAGGACCACTCTTATAGAGTACTTTAATATTAAATTTCCTAAAGTTTATTTCTTTTCATTTCTACTGCTGCTCAAAAACCTTCACTATTTCCATCACCACTGACAACTATATAGTCTAACCCATCATAAACTTCTCATCTGCTTACTGCAGTAGATAGACTATTTGCTGCCTCCAGTTAACCTGCCTCTAATCAAGTTGGCGATATGTTCTCAGTATGACTGTTTCTAAAATCAAGAGTGAACTCATTAGTTCCCTGCTTTTAGCACTTCAGTGGTTCTCTATTCCTTTAAGATTGTTTTGAAAGCCTTTCAAGATCTAGCTGCTATTTTTATCTCTGATCTCATCTCTTATGATAAAGTTGCCAACCCCTCTACCCCTCTTAGGATACAGAACAAAGAAGCAACTAATTACAGATGTTTCCTCTTATCAGACAGGACAGCTTATGTGGGTAGGCACCAGTTTACACTTTAGTAGTTGGCTTGAGGCCACTGTGTAAACAAAGCCTGATGCTTTGTTTCCATGATGCCAGAAACCATGTTGGTTGAAAATGAAAAATTCAGTCAATCATTTGGAGGCATCCCAGATATCCAGATGTTTGGCACCATGTAGACAAAGTAGTCAGACGATTCAAAAAAGAAGTCTTCACCCTTCCACTTAGAATATGTTTTGATCTCCAGTAGTTATCCAAGGGGCAAATGTACCCAAGTGATTTTCCTGAGAAGATGAGTTCCAGCTGTAATTAAAAATTCAAAAGACAAAGGAGAAGTAAGGACCACGGTTATTGCACTTGTAAGACTCTAAGAACAATAAAATTGTTCTTAATAAGATTGTTAACAACAATCTGTCTTGTAGATCTGCCTCGATGTTCCCAACTGTAACTGTGGCAAAGACTTGCTTCCCTATCAAGACTGCCACAGATTCTCTGATGTGCTATGTAGGAGTCCACATATGTTAATATAAAATAACTTGATGCCTTTTGTATACAAACCAATTTAGCTACGTGAAGGAATTAGCATTATGATAATGGTTTTTGTGACTGAAGCTAACATTTCTGAAGCTGTACCTTATAGCCAAGACAACTTGAAGAACTGAAGAGAAACTAATATAATAGCATAATTAATTATATAGGTTTTATAGTCAACTAAGAAAGAAGAATAAGCAGTGATTTAATTTACCTGTATAATTAACAGTAAAGCAAGAAAATGTGCTTCCACTACTCTGAGTGCTGTAGGCAAGAGGCTTAAGAATTGTATCAAGTGAATTTATCTAGCCCAGAAAACACTGAGAAGTTAAAAATCAACAAACCCAAGAATAACCAATGAAGACAATTTAGAATTTGTGTTTGAATGTATTAAAAATAAAGGTTCATTTAAAACTTAAGATTACAAAGTCTATTGGACATGCGATAGACATCTGTTAGTGATTTAATTCTATCTAGGCAATGGCACCCCACTCCAGTACTCTTGCCTGGAAAATCCCATGGATGGAGGAGCCTGGAAAGCTGCAGTCCATGGGGTCGCTGAGGGTCGGACACGACTGAGCGACTTCACTTTCACTTTTCACTTTCATGCATTGGAGAAGGAAATGGCAACCCACTCCAGGGTTCTTGCCTGGAGAATCCCAGGGATGGGGGAGCCTGGTGTGCTGCCGTCTATGGGGTTGCACAGGGTCGGACATGACTGAAGTGACTTAGCAGCAGCAGCAGGCAAATGAATACTCTTAAGTGAACCAGCTGTAACCATTTGTGACTAAGAAAAACCCTTGGTTAAAAAATGGCTATTGTCTTACATGCATGCTCTCCAGGCAATGCGTGTGAGACTACTCAGTGTTTAAATATGGACAATTTCCATTGCAAAATGACGTTCATGGAGAGAAGATTGTTGTCACACAGCAGATCAGTGGGAAAATTTTCAAGGTAGGAGACTAGCAATGCATATGATGTTGAAGATCAGTAAACACAACTAGAGAAACCTATTTTATAGTTAAACAGCAGTGATAACAGCAACAGTAACAACAACAACAAAAAAAAAAAACCCACCTCATCTCAAAGCAGAATATAATCTAAATGAAAAGTGATAACTCATTACATTTTTTTCCTACTATATAACTACTTTATCTTGTTTGGTTATGTAGGAAATCACATTATTGTGTTTCTTACATGAAATTAATATTTATTTCTCTTATAGGAAAATTGATTGAGCAAAAATACTTTTGTGTTTATTGTATCAGTTGAATTTATAGCAACATCACTTATATATCTTTTGGTTTTCACCTGGCTAATTACATGGGGACTGAAGCAAAGGACCTTTAGATATTCCTTCAGCTCTAGAATTGCATGATTATGATGGAGAACTGTCAGGTTGTCTGGCCAATGTATAGGAAAGAGCTAGTCTTCATGGGAATAGCATCCTTGTTTTTTAAATCATTACTGCCCTAGGTCTTAAAGAATTTTGTAAATTCTAGGAAACAGTATGTGGCTCTGCTTCTGTGAGACTGATGAGGGTATTTTATTATTTTAGAAGGAAGGCAAACATTGATGACTTCCTGTGGGTATAAGTTATTTCCTTGGGAATCAGGATGTAACTCAGACCCCTGTTCATTTCCATAGATATATACATCCTGTCCACTCATGCACATGCATAGGAGTAATTAAGGTTTTGAGTGGAAAACTTTTTACCACATGGGATGAAAATATAATGTTAAGACCAAGTATATGGAATACACACTCCAACATTTGGTTATGATTAGCCCCAACAAGTATACAATAAAAATACATTCAAAGAACTAGGGTGCGTGCTGAGCAGAAGGCTGATAGTTCTTTAAAGTTCTGTTCTATTATTAAGTCTCTTCTGCTTTCATATTAAACTTCAATTAAATAGTCTCGTTGGTTCATTGGAGTAGGTTTCCATTCACAATGAACATTTGTCAGCAGATGCATTTATAAACAGCTGCGGTTTTCTTTGGGTGTATATGGTGTTATTATCCAGACCATCTGGTCATTTTACTGATGGTGTTTCTTATTTGGGCTCTGTTTCTGACATAATAATTTATTATCTTTAATCTGCTTGATTTCTTCAGAGAGAACTTTTCCTTCTCTTACACCTCATGAACCACCCACCCCAAAGAAAAACCCAAAATAGAAAAGTAAACTGACAATTGAAAAAGTTTATAAGGATTGAATAGATCTTTCTAAAGGTCACTGCTTGGCCTGGTATTTTTTTTTTCTCTTTTAACTATAAAATGTAGTCTGATTAGAAAGAAAGATCAATTTAAAAACAACAATGCTACATTAATATCTTAAAAATAAATTGTTTCCAAATATAAATATGTTCTGGGATTTATTTATTTGATTTATTGTTTCTTTAATTTTAGAAACTTTGGCCATGTCACAAATGATTAAGAAACAACAGCTTTATTTTTTCAGGCTTATCATGCTAGTCCATGCTTCTCTTACCAGCATTTTTAGTCAAAACAATATAATCACAGAGGGAAAAAAAATAGGAGAATAATGGTTTTTCTTTAAAATACATCCATCTAGGAGCAACATAGGACTCTAAAAGTATGCAGTTTTTTATTCAGGTATAAGAAGTAAATTTTTAAAATGTGGAAAGGTACAAGGAAGTGGCACTATAATATGAGTCAAATATGTAACGAATATATTGGTAGTCAAAAAAAGTAGAAAAAAATGTAAGTTACATTCCTATAATTGTCATATTAAAAAATACGAATTACTAGTCTTTGATATTAAAATTATACATAAATTTAAGTAAGACTATATTGGAAAAATATTAAATATGGAAAAAGAATTTATAATTTCTGATGTAAGGACTAAGTCTATCAATGACCTAGAAAACCCAGCAAAACAGTTCGATTATTATTAAAAAATATAAATAAGAACATTTATTCCCCATAGGCAAAACATTCTCTGACATTAATTGTAACAGTGTTTTCTTAGGTCAGGTCAGTCTCCCAAGGCAGTAGTAATGAAAGCAAAAATGAGACTTAATTCAACTTAAAGCCTTTTGCACAGCAAAGGAAACCATAAAGAAAACAAAAAGACAGCCTCCAGCTTGGGAGAAAATATTTGCAAATGATGTGGCCAGTAAGGAGTTAATTTAAAAATATATACAAACAACTTTTACAGCCCAATATAAGAAAAAACCCTATCAAAAGAACTGGAACAAGACCTTCTGGGAAGTCCAGTGGTTAAGAATCCACACTTCATTGCAGGGGGCACGGGTTCAGTCCCTGACTGGGGCCTAGGATCCCGCATGCCGCATGGTGCAATCAATAAATAAATAAATAAAAATAAATGTGTAAAATGTTTTAATTGGGAAAAAAATTGGCAGAAGACTTAAATAGATATTTCTCCAAGGAAGACATACAGATAGCCAATAAGTACATGAAAAGATGCTCAAAAAGTCTACAAATAATAAATGCTGGAGAGGGTGTGGAGAAAAAGGAGTCATCCTACGCTATTGGTGGGAATGTAAATTGGTGCAGCCACTATGGAAAACAGTATAGAGGTTCTTCAGAAAACTACATGTAGAATTACCATATGGTCCTACATTCCCACTCCTGGGCATATATCCAGAGAAAAGTCTAATCTGAAGATATACACGCAGCCCAAATGTTCATTGTATCACTGTTTACAATAACCAAGACATGTATATATATATGTATATATATACATGTATTTGCAACAACATGGACCTAGAGACTATCTTACTAAGCCAGCCAAAGAAAAAATCACATAATATCACTTATATGTGGAATCTAAACTATGATACAAAAGAACTTATTGACAAAACAGACAGACTTACAGATATAGAAAACAACTTGCAGATATAGAAAACAGAACTTACAGTTACCAAAGGGGAAAGAGACAAGTAGGGTTAAATCAGGAGTTTGGGATTAGCAGGTATTAACTATTATATGTGAAGTAAATAAACAACAAAGTCCTACTGAGTAGCACAGGAAACTATATCCAACATTTTGTAATAACTTATAATGGAAAAGAACGTGAAAAAGAATAGATATCTGATATATGTATATATACATATCTGAATCATTTTGCTGTACCCTAGAAGTTAACACAATGTTGTAAATCAACTATACTTCAATTAAAAAAAAAAGAAGATTAGATTGATAAAGTCACAAAAAACGAAATAAAGGTAATAAATGTCAAAACTGAAAAGAAACCATTTATTCTTCTTCAATGTCAGTGGAAATGGTAGGTTTTAAGTTAGAAAAAAGTGGTTAAAGGATCAATTTTCTAAAATTGATGATATGGAAGAAATAGAAGGCACAGAACATATTTAAGGTAAATGAACTTTGCATTTGTTGTATATTCATTTAAATAACCAAATGCCTGTTACGCCTAGATTGTTTCAGTTCAGTTCAGTTCAGTTCAGTTGCTCAGTCGTGTCCAACTCTTCGACACCCCAAAAATCGTAGCACACCAGGCCTCCCTGTCCATCACCAACTCCCAGAGTTCACTCAAACTTATGTTCATCAAGTCGGTGATGCCATCTAACCATCTCAGCCTCTGTCGTCCTCATCCTCCTGCCCCCAAACCCTCCAGCATCACAGTCTTTTCCAGTGAGTCAACTCTTTGCATGAGGTGGCCAAAGCATTGGAGTTTCAGCTTTAGCATCAGTCCTTCCTATGAACACCCAGGACTGATCTCCTTTAGAATGGACTGGTTGAATCTCCTTGTAGTCCAATAAACTGTCAAGAGTCTTCTCCAACACCACAGTTCAAAATCATCAATTCTTCGGTGCTCAGCTTTCTTCACAGTCCAACTCTCACATTCATACATGACCACTGGAAAAACCATAGCCTTGACTAGACACACCTTTGTTTGCAAAGTAATGTCTCTGCTTTTGAATATGCTATCTAGGTTGGTCATAACTTTCGTTCCAAAGGGGTAAGCATCTTTTAATTTCATGGCTGCAATCACCATCTGCAGTGATTTTGGAGCCCCCCAAAAATTGTTTCCACTGTTTCCCCATCTATTTCCCATGAAGTGATGGGACCAGATGCCATGGTCTTCGTTTTCTGAATGTTGAGCTTTAAGCCAACTTTTTCGCTCTCCTCCTTCACTTTCATCAAGAGGCTTTTTAGCTCCTCTTCACTTTCTGCCATAAGGGTGGTGTCATCNAAGAGTCTTCTCCAAAACCACAGTTCAAAAGCATCAATTCTTCGGCACTCAGCTTTCTTTATAGTCCACTATCACATCCATACATGACTACTGGAAAAACCATAGCCTTGACTAGAAAAACCTTTGTTGACACAGTAATGTCTCTGCTTTTCAATATGCTTTCTAGGTTGGTCGTAACTTTCCTGCCATGGAGTGTCTTTTAACTTCATGGCTGTAATCACCATTTGCAGTGATTTTGGAGTCCAGAAAAATAAAGTCTGACACTGTTTCCCCAACTATTTGCCATGAAGTGATGGGACTGGATGCCATAATCTTAGATTTCTGAATACTGAGCTTTAAGCCAACTTTTTCACTCTCCTCTTTCACTTTCATCAAGTGGCTCTTTATTTCCTCTTCACTTTCTGCCATAAGAGTGGTGTCATCTGCATATCTGAGGTTGCTGATATTTCTCCTGGCAATCTTGATTCCAGTCTGCGCTTCCTCCAGCCCAGCGTTTCTCATGATGCACTCTGCATATAAGTTAAATAAGCAGGGTGACAATACACAGTTTTGACCTACTCCTTTTCCTATTTGGAACCAGTCTGTTCCATGTCCCGTTCTAACCATTGCTTCCTGACCTGCATACAGGTTTCTCAAGAGGCAGGTCAGGTGGTCTGGTATTCCCATCTCTTTCAGAATTTTCCACAGTTTATTGTGATCCACACAATAAATGTCAAAGGCTTTGGCATAGTCAAAAAAGCAGAAATGTATGTTTTTCTGGAACTCTCTTGCTTTCTCGATGATCCAACAGATGTTGGCAATTTGATCTCTGATTCCTCTGCCTTTTCTAAAACCAGCATGAACATCTGGAAGTTCACAGTTCATGTATTGCTGAAGTCTGGCTTGGAGAATTTTTAGTATTACTTTTCTAGCATGTGAGATGCAATTGTGCGGTAGTTTGTGCATTCTTTAGCATTGCCTTTCTTAGGGACTGCAATGAAAACTGACCTTTTCCAATCCTGTGGCCACTGCTGAATTTTCCAAATTTGCTGGCATATTGAGTGCAGCACTTTCACAGCATCATCTTTCAGGATTTAAAATAGCTCAACTGAAATTCTATCACCTCCACTAGCTTTGTTCATAGTGATGCTTCCTAAGGCCCACTTGACCTCACATTCCAGAATGTCTGGCTCTGGGTGACTGATCACACCATCGTGATTATCTGGGTCATGAAGATCTTTTTTGTACAGTTCTTCTGTGTATTCTTGCCACCTCTTCTTAATATCTTCTGCTTTTGTTAGGTCCCTACCATTTCTGCCCTTTATTGAGCCCATCTTTGCATGAAATATTCCCTTGCTATCTCTAATTTTCTTGAAGAGATCTCTTGTCTTTCCTATTCTATTGTTTTCCTCTTTTTCTTTGCATTGATTGTTGAGGAAAGCTTTTTTTTTTTTTTTTAATCTCTCCTTGCTATTCTTTGGAACTCTGCATTCAAATAGGTATATCTTTCCTTTTCTCCTTCTTTTCTATTCATAGCTATTTGTAAAGCTTCCTCAGACAACCATTTTGCCTTTTTGCATTTCTTTTTCTTGGGGATGGTCTTGATCCTGGCCTCCTGTACAGTTCTTCAGGCACTGTGTCTATCAGATCTAATCCCTTGAATCTAGTTGTCACTTTCACTGAATAATCGTAAGAGATTTGAATAGGTCCTACTTGGATGGTCTAGTAGTTTTCCCTACTTTCTTCAATCTAAGTCTGAATTTGGCAATAAGGAGTTCATGATCTTAGCCACAGTTAGCTTCCAGTCTTGTTTTTGCTGACTGTATATAGCTTCTTCATCTTTGGCTGCAAAGAATATCATCAGTCTGATTTCAATATTACCTACATGGTAACGGTGATGTATAGAATCTTCTCTGGTATTATTGGAAGATGGTGTTTGCTGTGACCTGTGGCTCTGGTGGCTTTATGGTGGGGTTAGTGGTGACCTCCTCCCAGAGGGCGTGTGCCACACCCAGGTCAGCTGCACCCAAAGCCTGTAGCATTCCACTGCTGACCCGTGCCTCCTCAGGAGAAGCTTAAACACAGTTCTGTCTCAGTCTGGTAAGGTCTCTGGGTCCTGGTGTGCACAAAGTATGTTTGAGCCCTCTTAGCCTCTCTGGTGGGTATGGAGTTTGATTCTAAATGCAATTTCTCACCTCCTACCATTTTGCTGGGGCTTCTCCTTTGCCCTTGGATGTAGGGTATCTCCTTAAAGTTGTTCCAGCACCACTGGAAATTCTCATGATTAAGTGAATTTTATTCCAGGAATATACATATGGTTTGATATTCAAAAGTTAATTACTATAATACAGAAGAGAATTAAACAAATGATAATCCCTATACTTGTCGGAAAAAACATTTGATCAAATGCAACATCCATTCATAATAGAACTTCTTAGCAGCTTAGTCAAAAAATGATGTTTTATCAGACTGATAAAGTCCATCTGCCACATATCTGCAGTTAACATGATAAGTACACTCCTTGGGAAATGAAAAGACAAACCATGGATTGAGAGAAAATATTTTCAATGAATTTACACAATGAGGAATCCAGTGACACTGAGAGAAACAGAAACAGAAAAAAAAACAGGAAGAAGAAAGTCCCTGCCTCCTCAGCTTGATACTCACCCCCTAACAATCCTTTATGGGGATCTTAAAGTAAGCTAGCTGGCAAAACAAAAACATGTCTCAGAATTCCAGTGTCAGTATTGCACCAGACATGAAATGATGGATCTGAAACTGAGACATGATGGCTTAATACAGAGCACAGATATACATAAAATAAAGGTGCCTCTTACATGTGATAACATCTTAGTTTCAGTGGAAAAAAAATTCATTATGTACTGTATACTTATAGTTACAATATAAACTGAATATAACTATATTACCATTATTTCTAGAATGTATGTATAATCTTTTAAAATAACTGTAAATAAGGAAAACACTCCATTGTGGCTTAAAATTTAATGTGATATAAAATACATATTTTTACCTTTCATTTTATAACCTGAGAATATTTTCCTGAGGTAACTGGAACAGGACAGTACAAGATTAGTCAGCTCATGACTTGGTTATCGATTTTTATTAACCCACAAAGCAATGCCCATATTTGTCACTTTTAGCTGAACAACTGCCATTCCTACCTGTCTAGCCATCTCTCCTTCTTCACATCCATTCCCTTCACCCTCCTCATGTACTTGTACTTTGTCCTCAGAAATGGAACTGGAGAGGAACCCAGAGGGGTCCCTGTAAGGTAAGGGTCAGTCTTTCATCAAACCATCTAAATGTCTTCTTTTTCCCCCTCATTGAAAACAGTGTTCAGAATTCTAACAGATAACCCACTCATGCACATATAATTGTAAAACATCAAAACCAATCAGGATGAAAAGTATAAACACTGTTGCCTGAACATTAAAATCTATCAACAAAAGCAGAACAAAAAGAAATTTAAAGACTGCTGGGGAAAAGCAAGCATACAATAATTCCTCTTTCCATTTTCTCTTGTCATCCTAGTCAATGTGTCCCCATGTGCCTGATGCTAGTTTTGGCAGCTAATTAATAGAANGTATAGAGCTTCTCCATCTTTGGCTGCAAAGAATATAATCAATCTGATTTTGGTGTTGACCATCTGGTGATGTCCACGTGTAGAGTCTTCTCTTGTGTTCTTGGAAGAGGGTATTTGCTATGACCAGTGTGTTCTCTTGGCAAAACTCTATTAGCTTTTGCCCTGCTTCATTCCATATTCCAAGGCCAAATTTGTCTGTTACTCCAGGTGTTTCTTGACTTCCTACTTTTGCATTCCAGTCCCCTATAATGAAAAGGACATCTTTTTTGGGTATTAGTTCTTTTTTTTTTTTTTAATTAATTAATTAATTTATTTATTTATTGTCTTCATAGAACCGTTCAACTTCAGCTTCTTCAGCATTACCAGTTTGAGCATAGGCTTGGATTACCGTGATATTGAATGGTTTGCCTTGGAAATGAACAGAGATCATTCTGTTGTTATTGAGATTGCATCCAAGTATTGCATTTCGGACTCTTTTGTCGACCATGATGGCCACTCCATTTCTTCTAAGGGGTTCCTGCCCGCAGTAGTAGACATAATGACCATCTGAGTTAAATTCACCCATTCCAGTCCATTTTAGTTCGTTGATTCCTAGAATGCTGACGTTCACTCTTGCCATCTCCTGTTTGACCACTTTCAATTTGCCTTGATTCATGGACCTAACATTCCAGGTTCCTATGCAATATTGCTCTTTACAGCATTGGACCTTGCTTCTATCACCAGTCACATCCACAACTGGGTATTGTTTTTGATTTGGCTCCATCTCTTCATTCTTTCTGGAGTTATATATCCACTGATCTCCAGTAGCATATTGGGTACCTACCAACCTGGGAAGTTCCCCTTTCAGTATCCTATCATTTTGCCTTTTCATACTGGTCATGGGGTTCTCAAGGCATGAATACTGAAGTGGTTTGCCATTCCCTTCTCCAGTGGAACACGTTCTGTCAGACCTCTCCACCATGACCTGCCTGTCTTGGGTGGCCCCACACAGCATGGCTTAGTTTCACTGAGTTAGACATGGCTGTGGTCCATGTGATCAGATTGGCTACTTTTCTGTGATTATGGTTTCAGTGTGTCTGCCCTCTGATGCCCTCTTGCAACACTTAACGTCTTACTTGGGTTTCTCTTACCTTGGACGTGGGGTATCTCTTCATGGCTGCTCCAGCAAAGCACAGCTGCTGCTCCTTTAGAATATATTTATTCTTAGGTTACTTGTTTAAAATTATTTTAGAAGTGAAGGTATGACATGAAAGATAAATAGGGGAGTGTGGAACTTATGGGTAGCTCTTTCTGAGAGTAATTTCAGTGGTAGGGAATTTTAACACTTTCTTATGAATAATATAAGAACTTACCTTCATAACAATGATTGTTAAAGGCTGCTAACATTACAAGAAGAGGGATACTCAGACATTATGAACCTCTCAGTGGAGTTCAACACCACCTATGAAATAATTTTGTTTAACATAAAATTACACTTGACACTGATCCATCTCTCTTAAGCGTGTATATGAAATGCAGAAGAAATACACACATGTAAAATGACCTCATGAAGATGAAATCAGCAAAGTCTAAACTGTGGGAAAATCCGCAAGACAAAGTACAGTCTCTTCAACAAAGAGTTGAAAGGAAAAGCAAAATAGATCAGAGAGGTCCAATTAGGATAAAAAGAAATTTAAGAAATATCTTAATCAGTTACAGTATATGAACATTTTTTGGATTAGATACTGTAAAAATTAACAAACAGAAACCTCAATTAAGATAGACTCAGGAAGTCAAAAGGGGGAGCTTTTATGTTTTCTGTGAGAGTGGAATCCTGGCAAGAGCTCAGCCAATAAGAGACAGTCACAACTTAACCAGTGAAAACCTGCTATACTTGATCTTTCAATTCCTCCAGTGGACACTTTGTTTGCTGTAGGCCTCCCAACTTCTTCTCTTTGAAAGAGTTCTGCTTTCTTCATTGCAGGGATCATGTATGTGTCTCACCATGGTAGCTGACCCCAGATTGTAATTCTTTGCTGACCCCAAATAATTTATCCATTTTTGCTGGAGAAGCAGTCAGCAGTCTACTGGGTTTAAGTCAACATTTTGGCGGTCCATACAGGAATCCAGAGAAGACCCCCAGTGACTCAGGGGCTGATAAGCAAACAGATGTAGTACCTAAGTTGAGCCCACTGTTGCTCATTGCTTTTCTAGCCAACTCTGGGGTTTGAGGGAAAGTCTTTCTCCTGGATCTGAGTTTCCTCCCTCTTTGCATTTTGAAGTTCTCCAGGCCTTATTTGGGATCTATTTTAAGGTTTTGTCTCTTCTGGTTAAGACTTTCTTCTGTATGAGGATATTCCTTTTGTACTTTGGCCTGACTCTTTGAAGCCAGGCTGTTCCAACTGAAACTGTGCTATCCCTCAGCCAGATACTTTTAGGAAAGAGAAGTGTTCTGTTGGAATTGTGCTTGTAAACTGTTAGCCTGGCTCCTTGGAATTTAGGCTGTTTCATTAGAGTTGCCCTAAACAGACTTCAGCGTGGATCCTTTAGGATGAAACTGTTTCTTAGAACGAGCTGGTGTGAGGCCTGTAGATTGTCTAAGGTGTTGAAGCTGCTTGAACAGTTTAGGCTGTTTAAAATGAAGTGCTTCAAAGTGCCTCTCGGCCTTTAACCAGCCTTTCCAATGTCCTCCAAATTCTCAACTGTAGAGGTTCTTCCCAATCCTTCCTCTTAATCAGCTGGAGAAACATTACTCCAGACTGGGGATGAATCTCTTCCAGTCCTAAATGACATGGAAGTCACACTGTCAGTACTCAACTCACTACCATGAATCAGACTCAACTCAGAATATTAAACAGTTCAAACAGTGGAGATCTCTGATGAACCTCAGAAGATATAATGAACCTCAAAAGGCTTCTAACTCTGAACCTGTTCCCTTTTGTTTAGGTCCTTGGAGACATATTTGGTCCTCAGTCCCTCTGCCCCTGTTTATTTACTAGGCTGTGTGTGTGTTACTCAGCTGCTGAGTCGTGTCTGACTCTTTGGACTCCATTAACTGCAGCCTGCCAAGCTCCCCTGTCCATGGGACTCTCCAGGCAAGAAATACTGGAGTGCGTTGCCATTTCCTTCTCCGGGGGATCTTCCTGACCCAGGGACTGAACCCATGTCTCTTACATCTCCTGCGTTGGCAAGCAGTGGATTCTTTACCATTGCACCACCTGGGAAACCCTACTAGGTTGGGACGTCTTAGAAAAGTATCATACCAGAGACTCTTTCTCCCAAAAAGGGGAAGTAATTCTAGAATTTGACCATAAATAAAGCAGCCAAGCTGGTAAATTAAATGACATTTTGAAATCTTCTTTGCTACATCTCAGATGATACTAGAGCTGATTCGGGAAACAGGAAACATTTGTCTCTATTGAATCAGTTACCACATTCCTTACAGGCAAAATCTGCATTTGATACTGGCGAAATTCATAGCATACCTTCCACCAAGATTCAAATAGATCCCTGAAAATATCTTCCTAGAAGTAATGAATGACCTATAAGTAATATAACCTTTCGAGGTATAAAGCCCATAATAGAGGATTACAAGACTTAAGACTTCATTATTAGACCCTGTAATACTCCTTTTTTACTGATGAGAAAAACCCAAGGTCTTGTCCTGGGACCCTGATCAATAAACAACATTGTTATCCCTCAACACACCCTATTGTTTCTAACCGTCATGTGCCACCAACATTCGTTTTCACCAAAAGCAAATTCTTTATTGTAACTGATTTTTGCAGTGCGTTCATTACTATTCCTGTCAATGATGCTAACCAATACCTTCTGCCTTGACTTGAGAAGAAAACAAAATTACCTGAACAGAAATACCTCAGGGTTTTACTGAGAGTCCTTATTGCTCACAAATCCTGAAGGCTGAGCTCCTGATATAAAGCTTCCTAGAGTTCTCCTTTGCCACAATATGTGGACCATTTTTTTCCTCTGCTCTTCTTCTCAATCTTTCTTGTAGGAAGACAGCATCCACTTGCTAAAGCTTTTAGAAAAACAGAGTCACTGCAAGAAAACTTGGAGTTTGCTCAAACATAGCCTTAGTATTTAGGGCGTCTAATATTAAAAAAAGGGCTACATCTATAATCTGATAGCCTTCATGGTGCTCAAAACCCAAAACTGAGCATCAGCTGTGAGGTTTTCTTCAGTTAGTTGTGTATTGCCAGCACTGGATTCCAAATTTCTCTCTTATGGCCAAACTTTTGTTTGTTTTACTGAAGAGCAACACACCCAACACGATTTTATGGAAAGAACTGGATGACCCAGACTTTAAGGGCCTTGAAGAAGAGTTTGATAAGCACACCTACCCTTGGATTCCCAACGGTCAGATTCTCATTTTCCTTTTTGTGTCTAAAAATGAAGAGAATGCCCTTGGGGTATTCACCCAAACCATTGGGACCACCATTTACCCATAGGTTGTTATAGCCAGCAACAGGATCCCCCTTACCTTAGGGCCATTACTGCCACTGACCTTTTGGTTAAGGCCATCAAGAAAATCTTTATGGGATCCTCTTTATCCACTCTGTACCTCATGAAATAAAAGTCCTCCTGAATCCCATCCCACTCAGGATTTCTCAGTTAACCATCTCACCTTCTGTGAAGTTCTTTACTTAACTACTCCTCACATAATTTGTATATTGTAATAGCCTTAACACTGCTACTCTCCTCCCCTTCATCTCCAGTGAAGTCCCTCGTGATTGCTTAAGGCTGAAAGATCACCTCCTGACTCTTCATAATGATCTGCTGGAAATAGCTTTGGGTAACACTGACCTCCTGTGTTTCATTTCCCAGTCTATTCCCTTTCCCTCCAACATGAGACACCACACATAGGAGAGGCCTTTCTGATACAGAGGGAGAGAAAGGAACTGAAACTAGAAATCCAGACCTTTGATCAGCAGTGCTTTCAGAGAAAGATCTTCACCAAAAGGGGAAAGTGTAAAATATTAACAAACAGAAACCTCACTTACGTAAAACTGAGAAAACAGAAGGGCAGTTTCTCACTCTTTGATGACAGCAGAGCCCAGGAGAAGAACATAGACTTCCTTCTTGGCAAGAGCTCGGACAATGAGAGACTGTCACGACTCAGCCAATAGGAAGCCAATGCACTTCAGACTCTTAACTCCTCCAATAGATAACTTCGTTAACGCTAGCCCTCTGAATTTCCTTTTCCCCTGTTTAAAAGATTTCTCCTCTCCTATCTGTGGAAGGAGTTGTACAGACTCTCCATGGCTTCAGACCCCAAATTGCAAATCTTTACTGATTCTGAACAAACTCTTTCTTGCTGGAAAAATAACTGGCAGTCTATTTGCTATAGGTCAACAAAACAAAAAGGAAACATAATTTTATAATAAAATTATAAGATAACTTTGTATATCAAAATAAGGATTAATTAATTTGTTAGATGTGAGCTTCCCTTGTGGCTCAGCTGATAAAGAATCTGCTGGCAACATGGGTGGTCTGGGTTCTATCCCTGGGTTGGGAAGATCCCTTAGAGAAGCAAAGGCTACCCACTCCAGTGTTCTGGCCTGGAGAACTCCATGGAGTGTATATGTATAGTCTCTGGAGTTGCAAAGAGTTGAACATGACTGAACGACTTGACTTACTTACTTAGATGCAGCAATAGCATTGTGATTATATATATATTTTAGAGATACATACTGAAGTATTTAGAGATAAAATAATATGGTATCTAAATTTTTCTTTAATGTGTGGTAAGAAGAGAGAAAGGAAGATTGGCTATAAGATGATACTATTCTCTTTACTTTTATATATGGAAGACATTCACGATCATAAAATGTTTTATAAGAAAGAAATGATGAGTCATATAAGAGAAATACTGTTATATATATACTCTTCAATATAGAGTGTTATTTTTAATACTATAATAATTTAATACATAATTAAATCAAAATAATATTAATTGTAATTTTAAAGATCCTTGTAGGAAGAGAATTTGCTCCCTTCCTTGGAAAACCAGTGCAGGGCTTATTTTCCATGTGCACCACAATGTTTCAAGTAAGACAAATGCCATGAATATGAAAACTGCAGTTTGCAGTATATCCTATATCTAGAACCAAGGGGAGATGAATTAGACAAAAGTCATAGTCATTCGGTTATACAATCCTGCCAAGTTGGTCTGCGGCAACAAAACTCTCCAGTTAAGTTTCTTTTTTGTTAACAATCAGAGATTCCATGTTTTCTGTAGGTTCCTTTTTTTTTTTTTTTTTTTTTTTTTTGTGCTTTGGATGAGATTCATCACAGAATGAGAACTTTGGAACTCCAGCAGTGGCAGTACAAAGCTTTTTATCTCCCAAATCCTCCATGCCAAAAGCATGTATTATCTTGGGGTTGTCTTTCTGGATGTGAAGGTTTTCCATGGATTTGCTCTGATGATATTTAACACAAAAATCTTTTGTAAGTTATATAACCAAGAGCAGCTATCCCAGCAGCAGTGGTTACTGCTCTAATCTGTTTTACCTTGAAATAATGACAAATTCTAAAAATGTAAAAAAAAAAAATTTGTTTTGTTGTTATTGATATTTTTAAAAAGTAACAGAAAGTTAACAGAAAGTAAAGTCATATGAAACCAACAGTAATTTAATTATCTTCTATTCAAGCAATAAACCTTAAATGGAAGAAAAGCTTTTCACTCACTAAGGTTATAACTTGGTACATAACTGAATCATTCGTGTCAGGTCAGACTCCTGAGATAAGAGGAGATCATGAGCTGAGGAAATAACCTGAAAACTTTTTAAATGTCTCCAGAATGTTTCTGTCTAGACTCTTCGTGACAATGTAATTTATAATATGGAATAGGTATGTAGTCTTTTCCCATTTCTGACACAGAAAAACTTCTGGAATTTTCAAGTGATGAGAGTAATCAAGGTGTCTTTTGTTATGTTAATGAGGCAACTTTTGGAAAGCACCTCGGGATGGGAGCTAGTTGTCAGGAGGGAAAAAACCCTTGTGATTAGAAGGTTGGAACTTTCAGTCCTTCTTCCTGATCCCTGGGGAGAAGGGAGGGACTGAAGATTGAGTTCAATCACAAATGACTGATGGCCTAATCAATTTTGTCTCTGTACTGAAGCCTACATACAAATCCACAAGGAATTTCTAGAGAGCTTTGGGGCTAGTAAACGTGTCAATTTTGGGAAGAATGGTGCACTTGGAGAGGGCATGGGAGCCCTGCACCCTTACCCACAGTTTGCCTTGTGCATCATGTCCATCTGGCTGTTCCTGAGTCATATTCTTTTATAATAAACCAGTAATCTAGTGAGTAAACTGGTTTTCTTGAGTGCCATGAACTGCTGGGCAAATTAATTGCATCTAAGGAAGGGGTCCTTGGGAACCTTTGGTTTATAGCTGGTGGCTCAGAAGCATAGGTGACAACCTGGGCTTGCACTTGACATCTGAAGCAGAGGGCAGTCTCGTGAGGCTGAGCCCTTAATCCGGCGAACCTCCAGGTCGATAGTGTCAGAACTATGTTGAATTGTAGGACTCCTGGATGATGTCAGAGAATTCTTGGTGGTGTGGGGAAAACCCCTGACCCGAACTGGAGTGAGAATCATTACTCCCTCAACTTCCTTTTTAATGCTCCTAATCTATCAACAACCCCTATCATTCTCTCAGTCCCACAGAAATTGTGCTATTAAATTTTCATCCTTTCTTCCTTTCATCGCCGTTGCAGTCAGTTAACAAGTCTTGATGAGTGTTGTTTACTAAAGTGTTGTACATTGCCTTCTCCCAACTTGAATTTCCACACCTCACATCTGACTCCTGCTTAATAGCTGAATCCTCATACTACTGACATACTGCTTCCTAAAAGGCTGGTTTTGATCACATCATCCTGTACTGAAGAACTCCCAGTCATCCTTCATTGTTTGATGTCAACCTTTATTTCTTTGCCCAACAGTCTACATTTTCCTTTATCCCCAAATGGCAACCCACTCCAGTACGCTTGCATGGAGAATCCCATGGAGGGAGGAGCCTGGTGGGCTACAGTCCATGGGGTTGCAAAGAGTTGGACATGACTGAGCGACTTCAATTTCAATTTCCACATAATCTACAGCTGTCCCTTTCTTCTCCTCCCACGAAGTTTTGTTCTATACTCCAACCCCATTCTTCAACTGTGTCTACTCTGTCCTCAAAACCTACTCTTCATAAGCCCCTGTCCTCTAACTGTTAGGCTTGGTAAACAGGAAGTACTATCAAGGGATATGAGTTGAATAAAACTAAAGGAGTTTATAAGAAGTTTTTCTTTAAAATAGATTGGGGAAAAAAATCCCAAACAAAATTATTTTCTCTTCATCCTACTTAGAATCATAGTAAATTATATAGAACCTCAGAGTAAAAAGAGATCATAAGATTTATATACTTCAATGCCCTCCCAAAGTCAAAGTGTTCTATAGAATAGTCCCTAGCATATGTTCCCTCTTTTCCAAGAAATTCCTTCCAGCCTTTGAAAGCTTTCATTTTTAGAAAGTTCTCTCTTATATCAAACTTTCTACCTCCTCAGAGTTACATCCATTGACCTTGTCCACTCCCCTGGATCTTTAATGATAAAGGCCCAGTTTCCATCCTCATGACAGTACTTCAATTATTTTATGATTGCTATCACTTGGTTTACTCTTCGCTAAGCTGGAAATTTCCAATTTTAAAAACTGTGTATGACGGGATGTGTTTTTGAGACTCACAGAGCCTGCTGACTAAATCCTCCTTGTGCACTCACTGCCTTAAGAGAACTCTTTTTTGGCAGGCACCTGTGCTCTTAAATGTCTTAAATGCCTGATTTCTCTGTATATGTGATGTAGGTTCCTTTTTTTTTTTTTTTTTTTTTTACTGTGCTTTGGATGAGATTCATCACAGAATGAGAACTTTGGAACTCCAGCAGTGGCAGTACAAAGCTTTTTATCTCCCAAATCCTCCATGCCAAAAGCATGTATTATCTTGGGGTTGTCTTTCTGGATGTGAAGGTTTTCCATGGATTTGCTCTGATGATATTTAACACAAAAATCTTTTGTAAGTTATATAACCAAGAGCAGCTATCCCAGCAGCAGTGGTTACTGCTCTAATCTGTTTTACCTTGAAATAATGACAAATTCTAAAAATGTAAAAAAAAAAAATTTGTTTTGTTGTTATTGATATTTTTAAAAAGTAACAGAAAGTTAACAGAAAGTAAAGTCATATGAAACCAACAGTAATTTAATTATCTTCTATTCAAGCAATAAACCTTAAATGGAAGAAAAGCTTTTCACTCACTAAGGTTATAACTTGGTACATAACTGAATCATTCGTGTCAGGTCAGACTCCTGAGATAAGAGGAGATCATGAGCTGAGGAAATAACCTGAAAACTTTTTAAATGTCTCCAGAATGTTTCTGTCTAGACTCTTCGTGACAATGTAATTTATAATATGGAATAGGTATGTAGTCTTTTCCCATTTCTGACACAGAAAAACTTCTGGAATTTTCAAGTGATGAGAGTAATCAAGGTGTCTTTTGTTATGTTAATGAGGCAACTTTTGGAAAGCACCTCGGGATGGGAGCTAGTTGTCAGGAGGGAAAAAACCCTTGTGATTAGAAGGTTGGAACTTTCAGTCCTTCTTCCTGATCCCTGGGGAGAAGGGAGGGACTGAAGATTGAGTTCAATCACAAATGACTGATGGCCTAATCAATTTTGTCTCTGTACTGAAGCCTACATACAAATCCACAAGGAATTTCTAGAGAGCTTTGGGGCTAGTAAACGTGTCAATTTTGGGAAGAATGGTGCACTTGGAGAGGGCATGGGAGCCCTGCACCCTTACCCACAGTTTGCCTTGTGCATCATGTCCATCTGGCTGTTCCTGAGTCATATTCTTTTATAATAAACCAGTAATCTAGTGAGTAAACTGGTTTTCTTGAGTGCCATGAACTGCTGGGCAAATTAATTGCATCTAAGGAAGGGGTCCTTGGGAACCTTTGGTTTATAGCTGGTGGCTCAGAAGCATAGGTGACAACCTGGGCTTGCACTTGACATCTGAAGCAGAGGGCAGTCTCGTGAGGCTGAGCCCTTAATCCGGCGAACCTCCAGGTCGATAGTGTCAGAACTATGTTGAATTGTAGGACTCCTGGATGATGTCAGAGAATTCTTGGTGGTGTGGGGAAAACCCCTGACCCGAACTGGAGTGAGAATCATTACTCCCTCAACTTCCTTTTTAATGCTCCTAATCTATCAACAACCCCTATCATTCTCTCAGTCCCACAGAAATTGTGCTATTAAATTTTCATCCTTTCTTCCTTTCATCGCCGTTGCAGTCAGTTAACAAGTCTTGATGAGTGTTGTTTACTAAAGTGTTGTACATTGCCTTCTCCCAACTTGAATTTCCACACCTCACATCTGACTCCTGCTTAATAGCTGAATCCTCATACTACTGACATACTGCTTCCTAAAAGGCTGGTTTTGATCACATCATCCTGTACTGAAGAACTCCCAGTCATCCTTCATTGTTTGATGTCAACCTTTATTTCTTTGCCCAACAGTCTACATTTTCCTTTATCCCCAAATGGCAACCCACTCCAGTACGCTTGCATGGAGAATCCCATGGAGGGAGGAGCCTGGTGGGCTACAGTCCATGGGGTTGCAAAGAGTTGGACATGACTGAGCGACTTCAATTTCAATTTCCACATAATCTACAGCTGTCCCTTTCTTCTCCTCCCACGAAGTTTTGTTCTATACTCCAACCCCATTCTTCAACTGTGTCTACTCTGTCCTCAAAACCTACTCTTCATAAGCCCCTGTCCTCTAACTGTTAGGCTTGGTAAACAGGAAGTACTATCAAGGGATATGAGTTGAATAAAACTAAAGGAGTTTATAAGAAGTTTTTCTTTAAAATAGATTGGGGAAAAAAATCCCAAACAAAATTATTTTCTCTTCATCCTACTTAGAATCATAGTAAATTATATAGAACCTCAGAGTAAAAAGAGATCATAAGATTTATATACTTCAATGCCCTCCCAAAGTCAAAGTGTTCTATAGAATAGTCCCTAGCATATGTTCCCTCTTTTCCAAGAAATTCCTTCCAGCCTTTGAAAGCTTTCATTTTTAGAAAGTTCTCTCTTATATCAAACTTTCTACCTCCTCAGAGTTACATCCATTGACCTTGTCCACTCCCCTGGATCTTTAATGATAAAGGCCCAGTTTCCATCCTCATGACAGTACTTCAATTATTTTATGATTGCTATCACTTGGTTTACTCTTCGCTAAGCTGGAAATTTCCAATTTTAAAAACTGTGTATGACGGGATGTGTTTTTGAGACTCACAGAGCCTGCTGACTAAATCCTCCTTGTGCACTCACTGCCTTAAGAGAACTCTTTTTTGGCAGGCACCTGTGCTCTTAAATGTCTTAAATGCCTGATTTCTCTGTATATGTGAGTTCCCCAGAATGAGTGACTCTGTCATACTCATCCTGTGTTTCCAATTGCCTTGCCCAGTTCTTAGCAGTTTCATTTTTATTTATTTTTGAACAAATAGATGGATGGATTCAGTTATTCCCGTTTAATGCTTCATTGTGCCTCTCCCTCTCAGAAACACAACTCAGGAGTTCAAATGAAGTCTGGTGAGTAGAAAAGGATTGAAGCCATACTTGTTCAAGACAGAATATCATACTTCCTGTGACGCAGCTTGAGATTACATTAGCATGTTTTTTTCCTCAACAAACACACTATTGGCTCATATCAAATATATTTTAAATTAAAGTCAAACACTTTTACATATTACATCCAAACCGTATCTTCCTAGCATGTATTGGTGTAATAGCACTTTTTTCTTATCTAAATATAAGAATAATGTTTAACCATGATAAGTTTATTCTTGCTGAATCTAACAAACCATGCTTTGAGATCATCTAGGATTCTGATACAATCATTCATTATATTTGTTATACCTCCTACTGGTTGCTCAGCTGGTAAAGAATCTGCCTGCAATGCAGGAGACCCCGGTTTGATTCCTGTATCAGGAAGGGATAGGAGAAGGGATAGGCTACCCACTCCAGTATTCATGGGCTTCCTTGGTGGCTCAGATTGTAAAGAATCCACCTGCAATGTGGGAGACCTGGGTTGGGAAGATCCTCTGGAAGAGGGCATAGCAACACACTTCAGTATTATTGCCTGGATAATCCCCATGGACAGAGGAGCCTGGTGGGCTACAGTCCAGGGGTTTGCAAAGAGTAGGACATAGCTGAACAACTAAGCACAGCACCTTTTCTTTGCTAATTATGATAATGTCTAATAGTTCTTTTTTCCATGTGTTGATAAAAGTTTCCATTTATTCATTAATTTAATCAATGATTATTAATTGAGCATCTAGTAAATGCAAGCACTTATTCTAGGTGCTGGAGATGAAGCTTATATTCTAGGGTTCAGTTCAATTCAGTTCATTCAGTCATGTCCAACTCTTTGTGACCCCATAAATCGCAGCACGCCAGGCCTTCCTGTCCGTCACCAACTCCCAGAGTTCACTCAGACTCACGTCCATCAAGTCCGTGATGCCATCCAGCCAAGTATTATTGCCTGGATAATCCCCATGGACAGAGGAGCCTGGTGGGCTACAGTCCAGGGGTTTGCAAAGAGTAGGACATAGCTGAACAACTAAGCACAGCACCTTTTCTTTGCTAATTATGATAATGTCTAATAGTTCTTTTTTCCATGTGTTGATAAAAGTTTCCATTTATTCATTAATTTAATCAATGATTATTAATTGAGCATCTAGTAAATGCAAGCACTTATTCTAGGTGCTGGAGATGAAGCTTATATTCTAGGGTTCAGTTCAATTCAGTTCATTCAGTCATGTCCAACTCTTTGTGACCCCATAAATCGCAGCACGCCAGGCCTTCCTGTCCGTCACCAACTCCCAGAGTTCACTCAGACTCACGTCCATCAAGTCCGTGATGCCATCCAGCCATCTCATCCCCTGTCGTCCCCTTCTCCTCCCACCCCCAATCCCTCCCAGCATCAGAGTCTTTTCCAATGAGTCAACTCTTCACATGAGGTGGCCAAAGTACTGGAGTTTCAGCTTCAGCATCAGTCCTTCCAATGAACACCCAAAACTAATCTCCTTTAGGATGGTCTGGTTGGATCTCCTTGCAGTCCAAGGGACTCTCAAGAGTCTTCTCCAACACCACAGTTCAAAAGCATCAATTCTTCAGCTCTCAGCTTTCTTCTCACATCCATACATGACCACTGGAAAAACCATAGCCTTGAGTAGACACACCTTTTTTTTGGCAAAGTACTATCTCTGCTTTTTAATATGCTATCTATGTTGGTCATAACTTTCATTCCAAGGAGTAAGCATCTTTCAATTTCATGACTGCAATCACTATCTGCAGTGATTTTGGAGCCCCAAAAAATAAAGTCTGACACTGTTTCCACTGTTTCCCTATCTATTTCCCATGAAGTGATGGGACCAGATGCCATGATCTTCGTTTTCTGAATGTTGAGCTCTAAGCCAACTTTTCATTCTCCTCTTTTACTTTCATCAAGAGGCTTTTTAGTTCCTCTTCACTTTCTGCCATATGGGTGGTGTCATCTGCATATCTGAGGTTATTGATATTTCTCCCGGCAATCTTGATTCCAGCTGTGCTTCCTCTAGTCCAGAGTTTCTCATGATGTACTCTGCATATAAGTTAAATAAGCAGGGTGACAATATACAGCCTTGATGTACTCCTTTTCCTATTTGGAACCAGTCTGTTGTTCCATGTCCAGTTCTAACTGTTGCTTCCTGACCTGCACATAGGTTTCTTAAGAGGCAGGTCAGGTGGTCTGGTATTCCCATCTCTTTCAGAATTTTCCACAGTTTATTGTGATCCACACAGTCAAAGGCTTTGGCATAGTCAATAAAGCAGAAATAGATGTTTTTCTGGAACTCTCTTGCTTTTTCCATGATCCAGCGGATGTTGGCAATTTGATCTCTGGTTCCTCCGCCTTTTCTAAAACCAGCTTGAACATCTAGAAGTTCATGGTTCATGTATTGCTGAAGCTTGACTTGGAGAATTTTGAGCATTTCTTTATAGCATGAGTGCAATTGTGCAGTAGTTTGAGCATTCTTTGGCATTGCCTTTCTTTGGGATTGGAATGAAAACCGACCTTTTCCAGTCCTATGGCCACTGCTGAGTTTTCCGAAGTTGCTGTCATATTGAGTGCAGCACTTTCACAGCATCATCTTTCAGGATTTGAAATAGCTCAACTGGAATGCCATCACCTCCACTAGCTTTGTTCGTAGTGATGCTTTCTAAGGCCCACTTGACTTCACATTCCAGGATGTCTGGTTCTAGGTGAGTGATCACAACATCGTGGTTATCTGGGTCGTGAAGCTCTTTTTTGTACAGTTCTTCTGTATATTCTTGCCATCTCTTCTTAATATCTTAGTATTCTAGGGTAGTGTTTTACAAAGTTAGCATGCATCAGAATAACTGGGCAGGCTTGTTAAGATACAGATTATTGTAATGGTCTCCACCGTCAAAGTTCCTGACTTAATAGATCTGCTGTGTGTGTGGCTGGGGAGAGATTCTGCATTTCTAACAATTTCAGAGATGATGCTATCCAGGGCCCACACTTTGAGAATTACTATTCTAAGTAGAGATACACATTTAAATGCTAAGGAGTTAGTTTTAAGTAAATGTGAGTTCACAAGACTGAGGCTAGATCCTTGCTTATAGGATACTTCAAGTATTATTTTATATGTTGCTTACAAATATAACAAAAACAATAGGTGGACAATTAATTATGGTTAAAGAGATTATTCAATATATTGGGAAGGAGTAAAGAACATACTAATAGGAAATCAAGCTATACTTTTATAAATTAATCAGTTAATTCAATTGAAATAAAATATTTAGTATTGTTTTTGTTTCTTAGTCACTAAGTTGTGTCTGAGTCTTTGCGGCCTTATGGACTATAGCCCACCAGGGTCTTATGGCCATGGGATTTTCCAGGCAAGAATATTGGAGTGGGTTGCCATTTCCTTCTCTAGGGGATCTTCCCAACCTAGGAACTGAACCCATATCTCCTGCATTGCAGACAAATTCTTTACCTATGAGCCACCAGTGGAAATGTGAGCCAAACGCCCAGCTGAAACAGGGCATTGAAAAGATGAGTGGTGATTTTAAAGGGTTATAACACAGAGTCCTTCCCCTAGCCTGATTCCAAGTGTAGGAGCTATTAGTGAACTCAAAACCGGCAAAAACTAAAACAAACATGAACATGATATTTCTATTTCAAAAATTTTAGAGTCATTGACATAATGAAAGCTAAAACATTTGGGTGTTTGCTTCCAAAGTGGTAACTACAACATAGACCCACTGCAGGGGTTTGCTGGAGCCATCCCTGTGCTGTTCTGTGAATAAACCTAATAATGTGTAAATCATACTTACTACTGAACTAAAACCTCCTACTCACTGTCAGAGTTTTTAGCATTTATAAGCTCATTAGATGGATAGTTCAGCTCTCAAACACCCAAATGTTTTAGCTTTCATTATGTCAATGACTATAAAATTTTTGAAATAGAAATATCATGTTCATGTTTGTTTTAGTTTTTGCCGGTTTTGAGTTCACTAATAGCTCCTACTCTATTATTTTATAGGTATTTACCTACCATGTTAGTCATTAATTTTCCCAAGATGGAGGCTTCCTATTTGAATTAAAGTGAAATGCAATTTTGTGTTGAGAAACTTACACCACTAACTGAGAGAATTTAAAGTGTCTGGATGGTGCCATACATTCAGAGCAGGAAGTAATCGTTTATGTGCGCAGTGACAAAGCAAGCTGCTGTAGACTGAATTATGTTCCTTTAAAATTCCTCTGTTGAAGTCCTATCTCCAGTGTGGTGGTATTTGGAGAGGGGGCCTTTGGGAGGCTGGTGCATTTAGAGAAGTTCATGAGGCTCTCATAATGAGATTAATCCTTTTATAAATGGGGACACCAGAGAGTTTGCTCCATTCCTCTCCCTGAAGGTGAGGACACTGTAAAAAGACCTGTCTACAAGCCACAAAGACAGCTCTCCCTGAAACCTGACCATGCCAGTACCTTGATCTTGGGCTTCTAGCCTCCAGAACTGCGGGAATTCAAATTTCTGCTGTTTAATGCACACAGTTAGAGGTATTTTGCGATGAAAGTCCAAGTTGACTAAAACACAAAGTGTTTTAAATGAAACTTTTAAATGAAATTAAAACCATCTTTACTGTCTCTACTAATAACACTCAGAATTTTTCTCGAAATGAAACAGACTCAATTTGACTTTTTAAAGACTGATTGTACTGGAACTTTGAACATTACAAAGATATGACCTGATTGTTAATTTTCATTGCACTTCATTGCAGAAATAATCCATTAGAAAATAACAAGATGACTCTTAAATAAAGTTTGATGCAATGTACAAATTCAACTCCAGTACTTTGGCCACCTCATGCAAAGAGTTGACTCCTTGGAAAAGACTCTGATGCTGGAAGGGATTGGGGGCAGGAGGAGAAGGGGACAACAGAGGATGGTGGTGGATGGTATCACTGACTCGATAGACATGAATTTGAGTCAACTCCAGGAGTTGTGGTGATGGACAGGGAGGCCTGGGATCGCAAAGNTGACTCATTGGAAAAGACTGTGATGCTGGGAGGGATTGGGGGCAGGAGGAGAAGAGGATGACAGAGGATAAGATGGCTGGATGGCATCACTGACTCGATGGACGTGAGTCTGAGTGAACTCCGGGAGTTGATGATGGACAGGGAGGCCTGGCGTGCTGCGATTCATGAGGTTGCAAAGAGTTGGACACGATTGAGCAGCTGAACTGAACTGAATACAACACTGGGTAGGGACGTCAAAAGTAGTAATATAGAACTAGGAAGGTCCTAACATGGATCTACCATCATCTGTTCACATAGAAACTATGAGTTCTTTCTCTTTATCATGTCACTCTTTTTACTTCTTTTCATTCCCATGCCACGTCACCACTCTTTACCCTCTGAATCACTCCAGTTTTGTAGTTATAGCACTTCCTACCTTCAGTTGTGTCTTTCCATTATAAATCATGCCCACTGCAGCTTAGCATCATTTTCCATCCAGCTCTGGCCTTTTCTCCCCTGTCAATGTCTCCCAGTGCTTATAGCGTAGAGTCCAACTTTTTCTTGCATGATAAGAAAATAACCTCCATATTATGGCCCAGCTAACCCACCTCCCCAGATGCGTGCGTCTTCCCCCAAACATTGTCTTCTTTGCTCCTTTTCCATAGTTGCTGTCCAGTCACTAAGTCGTGTCCAGCTCTTCGTGGACTAGTGGGTTGCAGCAGACCATGCTCCTCTGTCCTCTACTGTCTTCTGAAGTGGGCACAAATTCATGTCCATTGTGCAGTGATGCTATCTAACCGTCTAATCCTCTGCCACCCTCTTCATTTGCCTTTAATCTTTCCCAGGATCAGGTTCTTTTACAGTGAGTTAGCACTTTGCATCTAGTGACCCAAATATTGGAGCTTCAACTTCGGCAACAGTCCTTCTTAGTAAATATTCATGTAAATGCTTTAGTTACTTTAGGATTGACTGCTCTGATTTTGTTGCCATCCAGGGAACTCTCTCAAGAGTCATCTCCTGCATCATATTTTGAAAGCATCAGTTATTTGGTGCTCAGCCATCTTTATGGTCTAACTTACACATCTGTACATGACTGCTAGAAAAACCATAGATTTGCCTAACTGACCTTTGTCAGCAAAGTGATGTCTTTGCTTTTTAATATCCTGTCTAGGTTTCTCATAGCTTTCCTTCCAAGAAGCAAGTGTTTTTTAATTTCATCGCTGCAGTCACCATCTGCAATGATTTGAGAGCCCAAGAAAATATAATCTGTTGCTGTTTCCACTTTTCCCAATTTATTTGCTGTGAAATGATGGGACTGGATGTAATGATCTTCGTTTTTTTAATGTTGAGTTTCAAGCCAGCTTTTTCAGTCTTCTCTTTTACCCTCATCAAAAAGCCCTTTAGTTACTCTTCACTTTCTAATATTAGAGTGGTATCATCTGCATATCTGAGGTTGTTGATATTTCTCCCAGTAATCTTGATTCCAGCTTGTGGTTCATCTAGCCCAGCCTTTCACATGATGTACTCTGTATATAAGTTAAAAAGCAAGGGGACACTGTAAAGCTTTGTTGTACTCCTTTCCTGATTTTGAACCAGTCCATTTGAACATAGACCAATTTCTTGTCAGTTCTAACTGTTGCTTCTTGACCCACTTACAGGTTTCTTAGGATACAGGTAAAGTGGTCTGGTACTCCCATCTCTTTAAGAAAACATGGCAAGAATATACAGAAGAACTGTACAAAAATGGTCATAATGGTCATAATGACCCAGAAATCAATGGTGTTATGGTCACTTTCCTAGAGCTGGACATCCTGGAGTGTGAAGTCAAGTGGCTCATAGGAAGAATTACTATGAACAAAGCTATTGGAAGTGACAGAATTCCAGCTTAACTATTTCAAATCCGAAAAGATGATTCTGTTTAAGTGCTGCACTCAATTATGTCAGCAACTTTGGATAACTCAGCGATGGCCACAGGACTGCAAATGGTCAATTTTCATTCCAATCCCAAAGAAGGGCCATGCCATAGAATGTTCAGACTACCATAAAATTGCACTTATTTCCCATGCTAGCAAGGTTATGCTTAAAATCCTTCAAGCTAGTCTTCAGCAGTACATGAACTGAGAATTTCCAGCTATACAAGCTGGGTTTCAAAGAGTCAGAGGAACCAGAGATCAAATTGCCAGCATTCATCAGATCATGGAGAAAGCAAGAGAATCTACTTCTGCTTCAATGATATGCTAAAGCCTTTGGCAGTGTGGATCACAGCAAACTGAAAAATTCTTAAAGAGATGGGAATACCAGACCACTTTACCTGCCTCCTTTTCCATAGATACTTTATCTTTTATTCATACCAAATGGGACTTTCATATGTAGTGTTCTCTCTATTGGAAACTTACTCCTCACCACTGTCTTGCCGAGTGGGTCTCATCATTGGTATCTTAGAAGACAAATTGGTATCTCAAGATAAATTGGATGGTTATTTTTCAGCTCCTAAATCTCCCTTTCCCCTCTTTCCACCTTCCACACTCCAGCCATAATACTCCACGGATTTTTCCTCTCCATATTATACCCTGGCCTCGGTGTCATTTTTCCTTTCACAATGTTTTCTCTTTGGAATGCCCTCATTTCTTCTTTAACTATTCAACTCATGCGTTCTCCAAAGCTTTTCAAAAAGCCTTCTCCAGTTACTGTGCTGTGCTATGCTCAGTTGCTTCAGTTGAGTTTGACTTTTTGCGACCCACGAACTGTAGCCCACAAGGCTACTCTGTCCACAGGATCCTCCAGGCAAGAATATTGGTTAGATTGCCATGTCCTCCCCCAGGGAATCTTCCCATCTCTGGAGTCGAACCCGTATCTCCTGCATTGCAGACAGGTTGTTTATCCATTGAGCCAATGGGGAAGCCACTTTCTCTAGTTACTACTTTCCACCATAAAAAAATTTCATTCTCAGAACACTTAGCATATATTATCTGTTTAATTTACTCAACATTTACCATATGTGTCTCTGAAACATCCCTAGTGTATTGTCATATATGATTTTTCAATTATAGTATAAATAATTCTGATATGAAAAGAATCAGCTGCAAGTTTTTTCAGGGCAAAAAATATATATATCCCCAGTAACACCTAGCGGAGTAGCATAATTACACATCAGAGACAGGAAAATTAAAATAATTGAATGAATAAGTAGATAAATGATAAATTGATGATTTTGCTGAGTAAATAATAGTGGCAAATGGGAAGGAGTGATTTTATACCAGTTGAGAAAAAGTTATGAAAAGTTATTTAAAAATCAGATTATATGAGGCTTTAGTAAATGTGGCTTTGAGAAGTCAGTAGTGGTAATTTACTATGAATTATTGACCAAAATAATGTTGACTAGGGTAAGAATCTTCTTAAGGAGTAACCATTGTATTCATAAATCATCCTTCTATGCACGTCTCCATATTCTATTAGTTTGCACATTGTTTTCATGAGTTTAGACTTCTCTTATATCTAAAACTGAAGCAATTAACATAATGCAACATCTGCTAATGGATTATTTAATTTGCCAGTGTTTTAACCTCAGAACAGAATAGTGTGATGATTACCACCTTTTTTTTTTTTTTTTAAATTTCAGGAAGTAAAATAGTGCTGTAAACCTGTCTCTTATACACATCTAGATGTGNTGCAACATCTGCTAATAGATTATTTAATTTGCCAGTGTTTTAACCTCAGAACAGAATAGTGTGATGATTACCACCTTTTTTTTTTTTTTTTTTAAATTTCAGGAAGTAAAATAGTGCTGTAAACTTTAGCCTTCATATTTTGTGAAGATGGTAAATAACATATGACTATGTTAAACACACCAAACAATTAATCAGCATCTACTTGATGGGATAGAACATAGTAAATATGAGATGAAAACATTGTGATTATATATACAAACTGATGTCCCTTCTTTTGGGGTTAACATTTTAAGATATCAAGATATAATAAGAGAAATTAAGATTTTAGAGGAAAATCACAAAAGTCTGTGGTAGCTCTTATGCTAACCCAGCCTGAGGTTGTATTTCCACATGATTTCGAGAAACAAACAGCACCAGCAGGAGGAAACAGAAACAGAGCCATACAAATCAGGTCAGCAGGTTCAGTTTCTGTGTTTATGATACTGGATTGCATTTTGTCTTCACTGCAAAAAGAAATAGTTGAGTGCCTGAACTGTTCATTTTGCTGCCAGTTTTGTTGATAACATGTTCCATAGCTTTTTGAATCTTTAGATATCAGCTTACTGGAGGATTTTTCTACTGTCTAATCAATGTACTGTCTACTATCTAAACAGATCAATAGCTGTTGACCTAACATTCTTACATATTCCATCCATATTATCTAGCTGTGGCTGGCTGGTCAGTGGCTGATTAGCAAGGAGCTATATTTCCCTACATGTAGATGGGACCACATGAGTAATTCTTACCAATTTAATATATGCTATAATGAGGTCTAAGCATATTTTAATTCTGAACTAAGTTAATTAACAAAATTGGCTCTGCCTTCTCCACAACTCTTGTTCATCCTCCATCCTGTTGCTGAATGTAAAGGATTTCAAGTCCCTAGAGATGGTAGAGCTATAAGATTGATGAAGTCTCTAAATTACGAAACTGAGAAAGAGTTAACATTCTTTTAAATTATATGTCTATTCCTATAAAAAATATATACATATTCAGTACCTTTGATGATAATTTGCTAGCAATGAAGTAAGTAATTTAGGCAGTGCATTATTTCCAAGGGAAAATAAATATTACCCAGTTATTAAAAATTGCAATAATTGCTCTAAAATGGAATCAAAAAAACAGGAGCTATAAAAGGATAAACTCAATGTTCTACTCTAGTTGAAATGGGAGGGATGATCACGAAAGATTCCGTGAAAATTGATATTTAAGCTATTTAGAAATAAGCCAAATAAAAGGGGTGGTAGAGAAGAGAGAAAAAGAACAGACTTTAAAAAGACCTTGAAATGTGAAAAGGCTTGCTGCTTTAGAGTTTTGTGGCCATGCCAGGATATTATTTGAGTAATATGGTTCAGTTCAGTTCAGTCGCTCAGTCGTGTCCGACTCTTTGCGACCCCATGAATCGCAGCATGCCAGGCCTCCCTATCCATCACCATCTCCCGGAGTTCACTCAGACTCACGGCCATCGAGTCAGTGATGCCATCCAGCCATCTCATCCTCGGTCGTCCCCTCCTCCTCCTGCCCCCAATCCCTCCCAGCATTAGAATCTTTTCCAATGAGTCAACTCTTCGCATGAGGTGGCCAAAGTACTGGAGTTTCAGCTTTAGCATCCTTCCTTCCAGAGAAATCCCAGGGTTGATCTCCTTCAGAATGGACTGGTTGGATCTCCTTGCAGTCCAAGGGACTCTCAAGAGTCTTCTCCAACACCACAGTTCAAAAGCATCAATTCTTCGGTGCTCAGCTTTCTTCACAGTCCAACTTTCACATCCATACATGACCACAGGAAAAACCATAGCCTTGACTAGGCGGACCTTAGTCGGCAAAGTAATGTCTCTGCTTTTGAATATACTATCTAGGTTGGTCATAACTTTTCTTCCAAGGAGTAAGTGTCTTTTAATTTCATGGCTGCAGTCACCATCTACAGTGATTTTGGAGCCCAAGAAAATAAAGTCTGACACTGTTTCCACTGTTTCCCCATCTATTTCCCATGAAGTGATGGGACCGGATGCCATGATCTTCGTTTTCTGAATGTTGAGCTTTAAGCCAACTTTTTCGCTCTCCTCCTTCACTTTCATCAAGAGGCTTTTTAGCTCCTCCTCACTTTCTGCCATAAGGGTGGTGTCATCAGCATATCTGAGGTTATTGATATTTCTTTCTCTCGGCAATCTTGATTCCAGCTTGTGTTTCTTCCAGTCCAGTGTTTCTCATGATGTACTCTGCATATAAATTAAATAAGCAGGGAGACAATATACAGCCTTGATGTACTCCTTTTCCTATTTTGAACCAGTCTGTTGTTCCATGTTGTTCCATGTCCAGTTCACTTCAGTCATGTCCAAATCTTTGTGAACTTCTGGGCTGTGGCCTGCCAGGCTTCTCTGTCAGGGTCCTCCAAGCAAGAATACTGGAGTGTATTGGCCAATACTGATTGTCATACCTTCTAGAGCACTATATTTCCTGCTGTCCTAGCTGCCAGCTCCCCTGAGTACCTGGTGCTGACAGAACCCCTTCAATCCAAGTTGCTGCACCAACTTCACACCTGGCCCTCACTGGAGCAGATGCAAGTCCTGCAGGGCAGTCTCAGGAGCAAACCCTAGTGGATGACCCACAAGCACAGGTAAACCAAAACTGAAACCCAGGGGCAGTGCGGCTAAGAAAGAAGACCCAAAACCTTCCCACCAGCTGTACAAGCTGCAGATTAAATTCACACAATCAACTAGGCAGACTCTGTGTCTATGGAGTATATAAAAGGACATTGAGACCTCCCACAAAAGAAAACACAGTAGTTCCGATAGCTGTGGAGATTTTAGGCAAGAACACATAGGAATAGGACCAGATTAGAATCTGAACAGCCCCCAGAGCAGGTCCAGAGACAAGCACAGTGTTGGAGGGCATCCTAGGGAAGTGAGGTGGACCGTGACTGCCAGTGAGGGAAAGGACTCTGACAGCAGTGACTCAAGAAAAACAAAGGCAGAAAAATACTACACAAATGAAGGAACAAAGTAGAAACACAGAAGTCCAAATAAATGAAGAAGAAATAGGCAAACTACCTGAAAAAGATTCAGAACAATGATAGTAAAGATGATCAAAAACTTTGAAAACAGAATGGAGAAAATACAATAATAAATTCACAAAGACCTAGAAGAATTAAAGAATAGACATACAGAGACAAACAGCACAATTACTGAAATTAAAAATACTCTAGACGGAATCAATACCAGAATATCTGAAGCAGAAGGATGAATCAGTGAGGTGGAAGATAAAATGGTTGAAACAACTTCTGAAGAGCAGACTAAAGTAAAAAGAATGCAAAGACAAAGGATAGTCTCAGAGATCTCTGGGACAATATCAAACACACCAACATTCGAATTATAGGGGTCCCAGAAGAAAAAGAGAAAAAGAAAGGGTATGAGAAAATTTTTGAAGAGATTATAGTTGAAAATTTCCCCAACATGGAAAAGGAAGTAGTCAATCAAATCCAAGAGATTCAAAGAGTCCCATACAGGATAAAACCAAGGAGAAACACACCAAGACACATACTAATCAAACTAACAAAAACTAAACACAAAGAAAGAATATTAAAAGCAGCAAGGAAGAAGCAACAAGTAACATACAAGGGAAACCTCATACGTTTAACAGCTAATCTTTCAGTAGAAACTCTGCAGGCCAGAAGGGAATGGCAGGATATATTTAAAGTACTGAAAGGGAAAAATCTACAACCAAGATTACTGTACCTGGCAAGGATCTCATTCAGAAATGACAGAGAAATAAAAAGCTTTCAGACAAGCAAAAGTTAAGAGAATTCAATACCACCAAACCAGTTTTACAACAAATTTTAAATGGACTTATATAGTCAAAAAATACAACAGAAGAAAAAAGATGTACAAAATCAACCCAAAACAATTAAGAAAATAACAATAGGAACATATATATAAATAATTACTTTAAATGTAAATGGATTAAATGCTCCAACCAAAAGACACAAACTGGCTGAATGGATACAAAAACAAGACCCATATATATGCTGTCTAGAAGAAATCCACTTCAGAACTCAAGACACATATAGACTGAAAGTGAGAGGCTGGAAAAATATATTCCATGCAAATGGGAAGCAAAAAAAAGCTGGAGAAGCAACCCTCCTATCAGATAAAACAGACCTTAAATAAGATTACCAGAGATAAGAAAGGACACTACATAATAATCAAGGGACCAAATCAAGAGGAAAACATAGCAATTGTAAATATCTATGCACCCAACATAAGAGCACCTCAATACATAAGACAAATACTAGCAGACATAAAAGGAGAAACTGACAGTAACACAATAATAGTAGGAGACTTTAACACCCCACTCACACCAGTGGACAGATCATCAAAACAGAAAATTAATAAGGAAACACAAGTTTTAAATGATACATTAGATGAGATGGATCTCACTGATATCTTCAAGACATTCCATCCAAATGTAGGAGAATACACCTTCGTCTCAAGTGCACATGGAACATTCTCCAGCATAGACCACATCTTAGGTCACAAATCAAACCTCAGTAAATATAAGAAAAATGAAATTGTATCAAGCATCTTCTCCAACCACAATGCTATCAGACTAGATATCAATTACAAGGAAAAAAAAAACTGTGGAAAACACAAACATGTGGTGATTAAACAACATGTTTCTAAATAACTAACAGGTTACCAAGAAATCAAAAGGGAAATCAAAAAACTTCCAGAAACGAATGACAATGAATACATGACAATGTAAAACCTATGGGATGCAAAAGAATTGCAAAAGCAGTTCTAAGAGGGAAATTTATAGCAATACAATCCTACCTCAAGAAACAAGAAAAACGTCAAAAAGACAACCTAACTTTACACCTAAAGCAACTGGAGAAAGAACAACAACAACAACAAAATTAATAGAAGGAAAGAAATCATAAAGATCCAAGTAGAAGTAAATGAAAAAGAAATGGAAGAAACAATAGTAAAGTTTAATAAAACTAAAAGTTGGTTTTTTGAGAAGATAAACAAAATTGTCAGACCTCTAGCCAGACTCATCAAGAAAAAAGAGAGAAGAATCAAATCAACAAAATTAGAAATGAAAAAAGAGAGGTTACAACAGACAATACAGAAATACAAAGGATTATAAGAAATTATTATGAACAACTATATGGCAATAAAATAAAGAACCTGAAAGAACTGGACAGATTCTTAGAAAAGTTTGATCTTCCAAGACTGAACCAGGAAGAAATAGAAATTATGAACAACCCAATTCAGTTCAGTTCAGTTCAGTCACTCAGTCGTGTCCGACTCTTTGCGACCCCATGAATCGCAGCACGCCAGGCCTCCCTGTCCATCACCATCTCCCGGAGTTCACTCAGACTCACGTCCATCGAGTCCGTGATGCCATCCAGCCATCTCATGCTGTTGTTCCCTTCTCCTCCTGCCCCCAATCCCTCTCAGCATCAGCGTCTTTTCCAATGAGTCAACTCTTCGCATGAGGTGGCCAAAGTACTGGAGTTTCAGCTTTAGCATCATTCCTTCCAAAGAAATCCCAGGGTTGATCTCCTTCAGAATGGACTGGTTGGATCTCCTTGCAGTCCAAGGGACTCTCAAGAGTCTTC
>SJYX01005268.1:0-24504 GCA_006410675.1 Oreotragus oreotragus
AAAAAAAAAAAAAAAAACCTTTTTATTTTTGAGTATTTTTAGATTTACAGAGTAGTTGCAAAGAAGGTACAAAGAGTTTCCATATACTCTTTATTCAGTTTCCCTTATGTTAATATCTTACATAACCACAATGTATATCCCAAAACTAAGAATTTAATAATGATATCTTACTATTAACTAAACTACAGGCTTTATTTTTTTCACCAGTTTTCCACTATTTTTTTTTTTTTTGATTCCAGGATCCAATCTAGCATATCAAGTTGCAATTAGGACACCATGTGTTTTAAAATTATGATTAATATTGTTAATTATCAAATTTAGATTTCTGACATCCCATGAGCTCAAACATTTAAGTGACTTACACTTAATTTCAGTTGAAACTTTCTTTCTATCTAAGATAAAATCAACAAATTAACCACGGACAAGCTTGTCAGAATATTGCCAATTTATCATCTATTGGCCAATAGGTCATCAAGATCTACTAAAGTAGAAACCAAAAGAAAATAATTTCTATAGCAGGGAATAGTTGTTTAAAAACTGTGGTATTGATAATCATGCTCTTAGAGCACAAATGGACAAGAAACTGTGTTTATGGCTTAAAGTTATCTTGGGCTTCCCTGGTGGCTCAGACATTGAGGAATTTGCCTGCAATGCTGGAGAACTGGGTTTGATCCCAGGGTTGAGAAGATCCCCTAGAGGAGGGCATGGAAACTCACTCCAGTTTTCTTCCTTGGAGAATCCCCATGGACAGAGGAGTCTGGTGAGCTACAGTCCATGGGGTTGCAAAGAGTCAGACATCACTGAGCAATTAAGCACAAAGGTTGTCTTGTAAAATCACCATATGGGTACAGATAAATTTCTAGTTTAAATGTAATTATGCTATCCTTCTGCTCTTTGTCAAGGAAAAGTCAAAAATTTCCTGGTAAAATCAGTAGCTACTGTAAGGCACATTCATGTGTTACTTTGTAAGAAATTAAAACATTGAACCAAGAAGGCTAGCACATATTTCAGGAAATATTTTTTTAAAAGTTTAAATGGTGTCAGTCGCCAGAGAAATCAGTACCACAGAGTGATGGCTACATATAGGTTACTGTAAAATCTATGGAAATATTTCTATCCTAAACTTATTAATCCAAGGCATTTATAAACTATTCTTTCTTTTGATCAACTATTATAATCTCATAAATTTATAGGATTTATCTAATGATATTTAGTATCATATATATTATTCCATTTATTACCCTAAGGACAACCTTCTTCTTTTAATCCTATAACAACTTCCTATCCATTTTTAAAACTCTATCTTCTTACTTTTGGCTTTGTTTCCAAAATAAATTATTTTTCTTGTCTCTCTGAACTCAATGATAGCATCTTCTTCCCAGCTTGATCGTAAGGTTTCTCTGAAGGACTTGGCTATAAATCAATTTTTTTTTTTCTACTTTGAGTTACCTGTATTTGATTGGGTGGGTTACAACTGTGGAAAATTCTTAAAGATATAGGAATAGCAGATCACCTTACCCACCTCCTGAGAAATCTATATGCAGGTGAAGAAGCAACAGTTAGAACCGGACATGGGACAACAAATTGGTTCCAAATTGGAAAAGGAGTAGGTCAAGGCAGCATATTGTCACCCTGTTTATTTAACTTATATGCAGAGTAAAGCTAAGTCACTTCAGTCATGTCCGACTCTGTGCAACCCCATAGACAGCAGCCCACCAGGCTCCCCTGTCCCTGGGATTCTCCAGGCAAGAACACTGGAGTGGGTTGCCATTTCCTTCTGCAATGCATGAAAGTGAAAATCAAACTGAAGTCACTCAGTCGTGTTGGACCCTCAGGGACCCCATGGACTGCAACCCTCCTCCATACATGGGGTTTTCCAGGCAAGAGTACTGGAGTGGGGTGCCATTGCCTTCTCCATATATGTAGAGTACATCATGTGAAATGTTGGGCTGGATGAAGCACAAGCTGGAACCAGGATTGCTGGTCGAAATATCAATAACCTCATATATGCAGATGACACCACCCTTAGGCAGAAAGCAAAGAGGAGCTAAAGAACCTCGTGATGAAAGTGAAAGAGGAGAGTGAAAAAGCTGGCTTAAAACTCCGCATTCAAAACTAAGATCATGGTTTCTGGTTCCATCACATCATGGAAAATAGATGGGGAAACAATGGAAATAGTGACAGACTTTATTTTCTTGGGCTCCAAAATCACTGCAGATGATGACTGCAGCCATGGAATTAAAAGATGCTTGCTCCTTGGAAGAAAAGCCATGACCAACCTAGACAGCATATGAAAAAGCAGAGACATTACTTTGCCAACAAAGGTCCATCTAGTCAAGGCTTTGGTTTTTTTAGTAGTTATGCATGGATGTGAGAGTTGGACTATAACAAAAGTTGAGCACTGAAGAATTGATGCTTTTGAACTGTGGTGTAGGAGAAGACTCTTGAGAGTCCCCTGGACTGCAAGGAGATCAAATCAGTTAATCTAAAGGAAATCAATCATGAATATTCATTGTAAGAACTGATGCTGAAGCTGAAGCTCCAATAATTGGCTACCTGATGTAAAGAACTGACCCATTTGAAAAGACCCTGATGCTGGGAAAGATTAAAGGCAGAAGGAGAAGGGGATGACAGAAGATGAAAGATTTGATGACAGTATTGACTCAATGAGTTTGAGCAAGCTCCAGGAGTTGGTGATGGACAGGAAGGCTTGGCGTCCTGCAGTCCATAGGGTTGCAAAGAGTTGGACAGAACTGAGTGACTGAACTGAACTGAATTTTCTCCATTCCATGATCAAACAAATGATGCTCCATGTTGCTATTTGATAACCTAAAATATAATGCTGCTTAGCATAATGAGTTCCTAGAGTAACTACCGGACCTGACAGCATGTCTTACCCAATCCAACCTAACCACACAGTGTTTGTCAGTTTCATGAGCATGGTACATGCTCTGTTGCGGGTGAGAAGAAGATATTCAAACTGGTATCCTCTACATGTTTGTGAAAGTGAATGAGTATTCTAATAGCGTCATGGAAGAATAGAAAAAGAAAGTGGAAAATAAAGCAAAATAGTGGAGAAAAGACAAAATAAGGAATCAACAGTTTACCCAGGAAGGGACTTGATTAATTTGGTCATTCCCATATTGAAAATATAATTTTAAAAAGTAGTCTCTTGATTTTTAGCTCTTGTGGGACAAGTCCCTCAACGCTTAAATCAGCCAACCATAAATCTTGTAGGCCACATACCTTAGGCCCAAAGTAGCCCTTTTGGCAGTCACAACAGCCTCTGGTGATGCCTGATGCATACTAAGACCCCTGATGCATACTAAGTAGGCTTCTCTCTGGACATCATAAACTGCTGAAAATTGGTGGTGGGAGATACTGTCTGGGCTTTGGGGCAGAGGGTTTACCATGGGGTGGCTACTTATGAGGCCAGTGTTTTGACCTAACAACTCAGACTATAAGAAAGATCCAAAATAAGCAATTGACAGTTCTTGAAAATAGTGCTATTATAGGTTAACAGAAAAGTACAAATACAAGAGTCATTGGGGCTGCAATCTAGAGGTCTGAGAATAAAAACTTGTTTGGGGCCAAAGTGGAGGAGAGGGTTACAAATGGTTTTGTAGCATAAATACAGCTGGAGACATTTTATTTAAATGAACTGAAAGGGCATCTTTAAAAAGCAAAGCTCATATCGAGATTCATAAAACTGCACCCATTGCAAAAGCCTTGGCCAGCAAGCACGTAAAACATTCAGGACAGTTGGGGTCAAAGAGTCTTTCTCAAATATATTAAGAAAGAAAGGCACACTAGAGAGAGAGTAGTCTGCTAATAAATCAGAAAAGGGATGAAAATCATGATAGCTTAAAAATGACTGAGTTACTGAACTGACGTATGCTCAAAAAAATAGATGTTAGCAACAAAGCTAAGGAAAAGGAGTCTGAATTATTAGAAAGTAATGAATAGTTTGTACATATAAAACAGCTATTGATGGAAAGCTCTATTAGAGAATATTTGAAAAATCTGAGGCATAAATCAATAGGAAATTGTGAGGAAATATTCCTCGGCTCAAGCCAAAGATGATATGGTCCTTTACCATGCAAGTGATGCTAACTGCAATTCTTACTAAAAGAAAGTGAGGGGTTATCGGTAACTGTCATAAAAGAGCTATGGACCCAAAACCAAAAAGCAATCGTGAAGTAAAGAGAGTGGGGATGGGGAACAATTTTTTTATAAAATTGTAAAAGGTTGGTGTCATGGAAATAGGGTACACCTAATATGTTGGAAGAATAATTTAAAACAATAATTTTTAAGATATTGCCTTATAGAAGAAAAAAAAAAAAAGAAATTGACCAATAACTTTGGAATATGCACTCCAATGTGTCAGTTCCTTTTTGCTTAAAGGTAGAATACATTGGAAATGTACTTACTGTTTGCAAATCATACACAAATCTTATGAAAGATCTTGACCAAAATCTATATTGAAGTCACGAGTACAAACTACCCCTCACAAGTCAAGTCAATTTTTGTTTATTTGAATGTGAATGGCAAAAAAACCTGATTCAGATTAGGTTCAAATTTAATTTAATGCCTTAAATGAATGAAAGTTCCAGAAGTAGGGGTAGAGTCCCGTTTTGTTTCAATTTCTTTGCTCTGTCTTACCTGCTGGGGGATACATCACGTGCTTGACTTGCTTGTCGCTCCAAGAGAGATGCAACAGAGAAGTTGGAGGCTTCCCTATTCACATCAGCAGAAGAGAGATGATATCTTCATCCCAGCATCCCCAGAAGAAACTCATTCTGATTGAACTGCTTTGGGGGGAAATCAGTGGGATGTACTAACTGACTCACCTAGGTCATGAACTTCATTTCTGCAGCCAGAGGTCAGTCCACCCTTCCCACATCTATGTGGATCTGGATCTCCAAAGCTAACAGAGGTACTTTAGATGGGGGCAAACAAGGGGTTCAGGGGAGTTGCTGGAGACAACTGCCAGATATATACTAGGAGACTAAACAGAGGGATGTATATCTAGAGGTACAAAAAGCTATGAGCAGCTAGGCTTCCTTTGATTCCCAATGCCTTAAAGTCCAACTTCCAATCATTCATCTATCTGAATATTTCCGTTATAAGAGCCCTGGGGCTCGATAAACAAACCAGACTAAATGAGTTATACTAGATATAATTGGAAAGGGAAATGTAATTCCAAAACTTGAGAAGAGTCATGCCACAGTCACTGATGGAAGATAGGTTGCAAATATAGAGCAATCTAGTCAAAACAAGAAACTCTTGCTATCAGAGGCAGGGGAAGTAGAAGTCAAAGGTGGAGACTGATGTCCTGAGCTAGGTGGGGACAGTCCAACTAATCCGCACACTCACAGTGAGTTCTTCAATTTACATAGACAACTATAAACATTCTCATCGTTCATATCAGTCACCTTGGAACCTGTTTTATTCACGCTAATCATGCTTCCTAATTGATCTTGTTTCCACTGAACAGTAGTCATCTTCCTAGAGCTCTGAAAATTGTTTCAGTGTTTGGCTGGTATATCCTAGACTCTAGAGGCAAAGGACTTCCCAGGTGATGCTAGTGGTAAAGAACCTGGCTGCTAATGCAGGATATATAAGAGAAGGAAGTTCAATCCCTGGGTCAGGAAGATCCCCTGGAGGAGGGCATGGAAACCCACTTCATTAATCTTGCCTTGGAGAATTCCATGCACAGAGGAGCCAGGTGGGCTACAGTCCATAAGGTCACAAAGAGTCAGACATGACTGTAGCAACTTAGCAAGAGAGGCAAAAGTCATGTGAGAGGCACGTGCTGTGGCTGATAAAAGAGTATGTCGTTAGCAATAATTATTAAGGGGTCTTATAGAAATCATTGTATGGTCAGCAAGAGTGGTCTACACTTCAATATAGGTTCTTGGTCAATGCATCAAGAGAGGAGAACCTAGAAAATGTTTTCCCCTGAAAGCTGATTCTTATTCAATGTGAGGAGATCACTGATAGAGCCTAAAGACTGGCTTAGTTTTAAATTATTGATTATTTATGCTTTCTCCCACCCTTTGGTTTAGATTGCCTTTGAATTTACAGCAATAAACAGAAAAGCACCATAATATTAAATACAATAAGTACCCTAGAGATGTCACTTATATTTATAATTCTGAGTGAGGCCTTTATATCTTACAGTACATTTATACAGTTTTCTGGAGATTTTTTTTCGTTACAAGGCTATGTTAAAGTTTCACTATATGCAAATATATGTGGATGTGTACGGTGCATTTATTGTTTTAAATCCCACCGGGAGTCTGCTGATTGTCTGCTGGGAGAGAGAAAAAAAGTGAAAAGATAATTAGACAACGAACTCCAAAAAAAAACACACACACACACACACACACAAAAAAAAGAGAAGGAGGGAAGTCATACAAATACGTAAGTCTCTGCTCAGAAGATCCTTTTATTACCTTCCTTTTTCGAACACTAAATAGTAATGTGACATTACCCACGGGACGAAGGCAACTTCCTCCAGTTGCAGAGAATCTCTATGGTGTCAGGGAGGAATAATTGCAAGACAAGGGTGATTACCGAACCCCATCCCGTCGGTCCAGAATGTTCCTTCCGTAAATTCTTCTCGTGAAACAAATTACCTTCGACCCTACAAAATGCCCCTGTGTGTATCGTGGTCCGAGAGACCACTCTCACTGTGTTAAGTGTCTATTTCTTGTGGGAAAGGGGAGGGATCCACTATTTTCCTTTTTTTTTTTTCCTTACCTGAAAATTTTTTAGACACACAGGAAAGGAGAGTGAGGATATAAGTCAACAGAGGTACAGAAAGACTAAGAAAAAAAAAATTTAAATTCACATAAATAAAATTAATCTCCGATTAATGAAATGTCATGACATAACCAAAACGGTATGTAGTTGTACTTAGGTGGTGGAGATGTTAATAAAGAGGAAAGGTAAAAGTGGTCGGAAGTAGTAAAGTCCGAGAGGTAGTACAGACAAAACAAAATATTACTTTAAGAAAGAGGTCAGATGAGATACCGGTCATGTATTCAGAGACCATAGTAGTGTAGTGACGGTACAAATTTGGGAAACGTGAATATTGTATATAAAGTTAAAGAAATCACTTCGGGAAAGGTCAGGGGTAGAAGGAACTTGATGGACGATGGAGAATTTTGACTTTAGGATTTCTATTCTCGTACCGACTTTTCACACTCCGTCTTATTATTAAAAATTTTTTAGTCCTAATTAACACATTTTACCGTTTCTCTTATTTATGATCGAACGGAAAAACCTTACAAAAAACTTACTACACCTCTATGTCTGATAAATTCTTGACAATTAGAAATATAAAGAACCCTTGACATGGTGATTGGTCCATAGTTAGCATTAAAAAGATATCTAGTGAATGACTGAGTGAATTAATCCGTGAAATTTCAAGGTAAATAAGAAAAGAATTGTGTAAGGAACCTTAATTTCAAAGTATAGAATATAGGGATAAATAGTTGCTTTTCATCTCAATACTATGTATGTGTATAAGAAGCTTCAGAAATCGGTGCAATGACACTGTCCATTTAATATCATACAAGTTCATCTTAGTTATTCTCTTTAATATAAATAATGCATTATGAATGCAAACTGTGTAAAACATCACACAGTGATGTTTATAAGATGATGTGATTTATTATCACTTTCCAGAAGGTAGTAGAAAGGCAAAGCCTCACCAAGGTCACAAAGGAACTGTGCCAGTGTTTATAGACAAGAAGCAGAGTTACCATTTTTGAATTTTTTTTCAATTATCAGCCTTAAACGTTGCAATCACTTGAATCACCTCTGTTGCTGTCTTAATTGACTGCTAGGCAAACAAAGAACGTTAATTCTCTTGTTTTCACACTTGTGTTTATTATTACATGTGCTGTGCTGTGCTGTGTTCAGTCGCTCAGTTGCGTCCGACTCTTCGCAACCCCATGAACTGCAGCCCACCAGGCTTCTCTGTCCCTGGGGCTTCTCCAGGCAAGAATACTGGAGTGGGTTGCCATTCCCTCCTCCAGGAGATCTTCCCAAGCCAGGGATCAAGCCCAGGTCTCGTCTTATAGGAAGATTCTTCACCTTCTGAGCCACCAGAGGAGCCCTTCCTATCACATAGTTCTGGCCTGTTATTTACCAAATAGTGTCTGTACTCTCTGACTCTCAATTCAGCATTCTGAATATTTTAAAAATTCAACTGGCTTGTATTATAAAAAAAACTGAAAACACTCTAAGCATCAGTCATATGCAAGTTAGTTAAAGAAATGGTGCAAATTCAAAACAGAATATTATGCTGCTATGAAAAAAATTAGTTAAGTAGGGAAGCTGCATTTTAGGGTTTGAAAAAATTTCAGAATATCTTTATTGATAATTCTTTTGTGTCATTTACTTTTAAAATTTGACTGTACTAGGTCTTAATGGCAACATGCAAATTCATGTGTGGCATGTGGAGTCTAGCTCCCTGATAATGGCTCACACTTGGGTCCCCTGCATTGAGAGTACAGTGTCTTAGCCACTTGACCACTAGGAAAGTCCCATGTATAAATTTTCTTCAACTGCTTTTATAGCCTTCTCCTGCCCCTGTCCTCCCCCGACTCCCACTCCACTCCAAATTCAAGAATGCAGATGAAAAGTTGTTAACCTGTACTTCTGGAGAGTAGGACTTGGTGAAGATATACTATCTCATTATAAAAGATTTTTCATATTTTGGTTTCTTTCCAGGTGCAGTGTGTGCTCAGTGTGTGTCTGACTGTGACCCTCTGGACTGTAGTCCGCCAGGCTCATCTGTCCATGGAATTTTCCAGGCAAGAATATTGCAATGGGTTGCCATTTCCTACTGCAAGGGATCTTACCACCCAGGGATCAAATTCACATCTCTGGGGTCTTCTGCACTAGCAGTTGGATTCTTTACCACTGTGGCCAATTGGGAAGCCCAAGAATACCCTTAATTTTATACGGAAATATTAATTAATAATTCAGAAGCTTTACAGAAGAAAATGAGATTAGGCTTATAAAATATGAAATTTGCATTTGGCCCTCATAATAATGGCAGGCATGGATAAAGAGGGTGTTTTGTCATATGACTAATTAAAGAATTCTAAGGAAGACTAATTCCTTAGCAAGATCTACCGTCTGTCTAATCAATCATATCTATATGTGGTGGTGGTAGTTTAGTCGCTAAGTTGTGTCCGACTCTTGAAACCCTGTGGACTGTAGCCTGCCAGGCTCCTTTGCCCATGGGATTCTCCAGGCAAGAATCCTGGAGTGGGTTGCCATTTCCTTCTCCAGTATCTATATACACATAGAGTTAATTTTCCTCACATGATAAGAACTTGCTCCATCTGTACAGGGTTTGTTTTTACCTTCCACTCCTCTATTTATAATTTGCCTTCTTCTTCCTCCTCTCTCCCCTAGGACATTTTCATCAGTCATACTTTGAGACTGTACTCACTGTACTGAGTGGAGAAGATTCTGTGGTAACCCTTGCTATCAGAGGAGAGCATGGACCTCTGTCTGAGGTTTCTCCTCCCACATGGATGCACAGGCTGGTCCCACACGGGACTGGTCAGTACATGCAGTGTACTGACAGCGCCAAGAGGAGATGCAGTCTTGCACTTGGGAGACGCTGCAGCTAGATGAATTTTAAGATCCAGTCCAATTCTAGTGTCTACGATTCTCTAAGGACTACTGTTATCAAGGATAGAACCACTAGTGAAGGAAAGATGGAACGTTTTGCCAAAGTGGAAAATGAGAATTTGCCCATGAAAATACTTTTTGTGACCGGGAAATGCTTAAGGGAATTATGTCTCAGCCTGTCTGGCTCATCTGTAATAATTAATTGTAAATCCCATTATTTATTAGCCCTCACCAGACTCACAAAGGAATTCAGGTTACATGCCATTCTCTTGCTTGCATCCCTACATGATGGGGAAGGACCCCTGCTTTTATTGCATTGACAGAAGCCAGGCAGGGTTTATGTAATATCTTTCAAACTCTACCCCCTGTTCCCCGCCCAAGGAAAAAGACGTTTACAGGCACAAAGCTGTATTCTAACCCATTTTTTAAAGTAAAAAAGAAATTACTTTTAACAGACTATTGTTATATATGATTTATTCATTTTCTCGATTTAATATGGATTTTTATCCCATGTAGTATTGCTTGTTGAGTGTGAAGTTCATCTATTACTTTTCAATCAGTTATTATCTTACTATTGAGTAGAATACAATTAGTTGGACACTTAAATAATTTATTCAATCATTGTAGTTGCCAAAAAAACATAAACTATTCATCTTTGCATATAATTAATAACTATATATAGAAAATAATTTGACATTATTAAGTAATTACCATTTAATTATTTCAGTTAACAAAATCCATTAAGTGCCTTTCAGTTTCCCTACTATTATGTTATTTAGTAAATTATACTTAATTCACCTTAGAAATCAAGACGAATTTGAAAAATCAGTTTTCCCAGCATAATCATAAGAAAATTAAAGAGTTAAAGATTGGAACTTCAAATAAGGTAAAATTTGGCATTTAAAAAATTATGTCACTTTGCACTTTTCATATAGTAACCACAATAAAATATCAAATCTTCTTTGAAATGGTGGTGTTTATGCATTTTAAAAATATTAACTTGAGCCAATTTCAATTAAGCTTTTCCAATTTTGATTTCTTCTGTCTCTGCCACCCACAGAATTTGTCTTTTGCTATACATTTTGGCACTGATTTCATTCAATTTAATATCTTATCATGTAATACTCTATAATTTTCTCATGTATGCAAACTCTTCTATCAAAATGTTAACTTCCTTAAGAGCAGAAAACAGTGTGTTTGTGTGTGTGTGTGTGCACGTACTAGTATGTGTTTTCCATTTATTTAACAGATTATTGCCCAGATGATGAGAACTGAATTTAGTGGAAACAAAATGAATTGGGTTAATTATGGGCATGGAGTTTGGCCAAGGCTTCAGTCAGTTCAGTTCAGTCGCTCAGTTGTGTCCGACTCTTTGCGACCCCATGCACGCCAGGCCTCCCTGTCCATCACCAACTCCCAGAGCTTACTCAAACTCATGTCCATCGAGTCAGTGATGCCATCCAACCATCTCATCCTCTGTCATCCGCTTCTCCTCCCAACTTCAATCTTTCCCAGCAAGATTGAAGGCAAGGCTTATGGAGTTCTTTCTGAAACAGCTAAATCTTAATGATCCTTTAATAAAGATTATAAAAGCAACTATATTCTACTTTTTGGATTAGTTGTTCCATCAGATCTCTGCCTCCAAAATTTATTTTATTTTTTTAAGAAGAAAGTAATTGAAAATTGAAATAGTCAATCCTGCCATTTAATGAATGGCTTATAGTCAGATATAAACAACTTGGAAAAGAAAGGAACCAAGTTATGATTCTTCTGGTTGAGTTTAATAAACCTGTCTTTTGCATTACCCTTTTTAGTTCTTTCAGTGATTTTACTTTTAAACATTATTTTTAAAGTACCTCAGTTTGCTTTTCTCTCTCCATCAGATCCAACAGTTCAAATTCTACTTTTGTTTTTAAGATCTAGCTCAAATATCTGGTCCTTTTGAGGTTTTCCTAACCTACTTCAGAGGAATTTTTCATCTCTGTGCTAGACGGGATCACATTCTGTCACTCTCTACTGAAGCATTTATTACTTGGAAGGGAAATTTGTAAGGTAGATGTCTTTCACTTCTCAAATGCAAGTTCTTTCAGCAGAACAAACACTTTGTATTTTGTCCATAACATAAACATACTAAAGACTTGGTATTTGCTGGATGAATTTAAGTAACACCTCAAAGACTGAAAAATAGTAAATGTAGAGCAATAACTACACACTGGTGTATACAGTGGAACCTCATCTCAGTCTTTTATTGGTTACCGTCTGTTCATACATAATTGATAAAATGGGAGTAGGCATGGATCCAATGAAGCAGAGCAGGGTGCTCCAGTCTCTCCACCTCTTACATCATTCCTTCCCATTGCTCTCCTAAAACTCATGTCACAGCCAATATACCCAGCTCTGATCCTGGCTCTGTTGCTCTGGAGTTCATCATCTCAGGTTTCAAAATCTCTCTAGCTTTTCCCGATGCTCCACCCATCCCAATTTGATGAAGTCAGGTTTAGAACTTTTCCACAGCTGTGCAGATCTGAAGAGTGCCAGTGGCCTTCCCTGTTTCAATCTGAAAACTTATTTTCTTTTTCAATGCATGTGTTGACTTGTCAACATTGATGGGGTTGGTTTGCTTCTTGCTCTTCATTCAGCTAGCCAGGAGCTGCAAGTGAGTTGTAGCTGTAGGCTAGTTCCTCTTGCCATTTTTAAGACTGCAGTAATGTACTCTGATTGCCACTGGAGTCAAAACTCAATAATTAGCAAAAACTGAAATAAAACTCTCTCTACTCCACTAATCTTCCTTTCCAAGTTGAAAGGAAAGGAGGTTTCAACCCATTTGCATTTTAAATTCAAAATTTGTATTTAAAGCACTTAACAGGGTCCTTTGCATGTTGACAGCTTCCTTTTTAACTTATCCTTCCTTTACTGGGCTCGGTAATGTGTTGTGTCTTAATTTGCAGAATATGTGCACTGGCATAATGTTTAATTAGGCTTTGGTGTCAACTTTAAATCTAACACCATCAGCATCTAATGAAAAACCAGAAGCACTTGGCTTCTGCATGACAGATCTCTTGCAAGAAATCTACTTCCTCTGACTGAATCACAAAAAGAAAGTGGGGGCAGGGAGGGCAGCCAACAAGAAGAATAAGTGAATAAGTGAACACAGTTTTAAAGATGAGATGCTCCTATGCTCATAGTCACAAAACAGAAGAAAATACAGTGGAGATGACTTTTAAGGGAAATCAGATGCACTTTCTCTTATGTAATGAGCAGAATTATGAACAGATGGATGTGGATTAAATTTCTACATATAAAATTATTTTCTCATTGGCTAACATCATGGTTTCAGGTGGGTTTCATTTTTATTTTCATTTGAATTTAGAGACTCTGATTAGAAGTGATTGGAATACAGGAGGTTAAAATACAAACTTTGCCTTCAAGAAGGCTACCTAATAGTTGGGGTAAGATAGATACAAAAACAATAAAGTAAAACCAGAAGTGTTATTATCTGTTGGCCTTGGGGAAGTTTCCTAGCTTTTATTAACCTCATTTTCCTCTTCTATAAAATATTAATAGTACTAATATCAATGCTGAGGCTTTATCAGGCAGATAAATAATAATAATCATATGTAAATATTATACTTAATTTAGTGCCTAACACACAGTAAGTGCTCAATATATTTTAGATATTATTATAAGTTACCTGTTGATAATTTTTAAGAGAGTAAAAATTGATGAAACCAGTATATATATGTTTCCTATTGATGCTGGGCAATTTATCACATACGTGGTGACTTAACACAAACTTATCTTACAGTTTTAGAGTTTAAGAGAGCAAAAGCAGTTTCACTGGGCTAAAGTCAAGGTGTTGGCAGTTCTTGTTCTTTCTCAAGGATCTGGGGGATTTCCATTTCCTTGCATTTCTAGGGTCTGGAAACTGCCTATATGCCTTGAATTCTGGTCTTTTCCTTACATCACTCCAACCTCTTGCTTCCTTTGTCATCACATATCCAACTTCCTTTTAAAGACATTCAGGGTCCATCCAAATCATCCGGGGTATTGCGTCTATACCAAAACTCATAACTTAGTCATACTTGAACATTTCTTTTGTAATATAAGGTAATATTCACGGGTTTCAAAAATTGTTTCCTGTTATTTGGGGGGTTATTATACATTCTATCATATAGTTTAATTGAGGAAGATTAAATGGGAAGTGGTGTGCAACTCTACTTCACATACAAACCTACTCAACCTCATGTAATTTCTTAGAAGGTTCCTGGGTGCCCTGGTCTTTCCAGAGCAGTTCATTTCTTAAAGATAAAGTTCACTGACATCTTAGAGAAATAACTGGAGCAGGTAGAATTTCATAGACCTTATCTACCACATGGGCTTCCCTCATAGCTCAGTCAGTAATCTGCCTGCAATGCAGGAGACCTTGGTTCAATTCCTGGGTTGGGAAGATTCCCCGGGAGAAGGAAATGGCAACCCACTCCAATATCCTTGTCTAGAGAATGCCCACAGACAGAGGAGCCTGGAAGGCTACAGTCCATGGGGTCGAAAGAGTCGGGCACGACTTAGCAACTAAGCCCCCACTGCCACCGATCACACAGTGTAAGTTTAGAGAGCAGGAATGCCCTTGACACCAGTTGGGTTTGGTTTTTTATGATCCAAATGACATCATCAGTATCATTTGGAAAGAATAGAGATAATTCACAGGACTCTGGGTGTTGTTCCAGTAATTCAGTGTCTACTAATGTAACTTATATCTCTAAATCCTAGATCTTTGATCTTAAGAGAACCTACAATGATTGTACAATTTATTTTTTTTCTTATCTTTAAACCCCATCCAAAGCCACTGGTATTCTCTTTCCTCCAAAATTGTAAAGTTTTAGGTGTATTATGCATTTTTATACAAGATGAATTTATTTGGATTAAAGTAGCTTTTCCTACTTAATTCATGACAGCTATTCTTATTTTACCAGAGAAGATTCCTTACTGCATTTCACATGTGAAATAGAGTTTACCAATCTGTGTTCTATAAATGAGTTGCTGAACTGTAAATGCCTCAAGAGCCTGGGTGACAAGGAGAGCTGTTAACCTCTGATCCTTGCAGCAATCATTATAATCCCATTTTACAGATAAGGAAATGGAGGCTTAGAGAAGTTAAGTGATTAACGCAAGTCTAGGCCATAGAAGAATAGGAACTTGAATTTTGGTCTTTCACTTTTTTGGTTATATGTATCATAAATATATTTAGATACTCAAAAGTCACCGTTTTCCCCTGAGAGTTTGAGAATCAGAATACAGTATTTCAATTCTGGTGCATATGTTTAAACATGCTGAGAGAACGCTAACAAATCAACTTAATATTGGGAAAGGAGTGGCATATGGACGAATGGGCTTCCTTCCGCCTGGATACTATTTGGAAATTAAAGGGAACTATGATCAGCTGTTGGAGAAGGAAACGGCAACCCACTCCAGTGTTCTTGCCTGGAGAATCCCAGGGATGGAGGAGCCTGGTGGGCTGCCGTCAGTGGGGTCGCACAGAGTCGGACACGACTGAAGTGACTTAGCAGCAGCAGCATGATCAGCTGTTAAAATTATAACTCTCTGGCTCCTCAGGAGTCCCTGCAGCAGCAAAAGTCAGGACGGAGCCACTTTGAGAGATATTTGGGGTTGCTCTTGTTTTTGGTGAGCACGTGCACACACATACACAAACATAACACACACACCTCCTTTGTTCAGTTTCTGGCAGGTTCCTAGTGCTCTCATGCACCATGCTACAAGGCTCACCCTAAATGTTCAGCCCATCTGCTCAGGGAATGATGCCTTCACCACAATTATCTAATCATGTTACAGAAAATATCAAATACAACATGAATGACAAGGGTGAGGCTGCTCAACTAAAAGGAAGCAGGAGGATTTAGCACAGGCTTTGTGCCAAATAAGTGTCCTAGGTGTAAAATACACACATATATCTATGGAAAGCAATGGAAGAATAATAAAAAACCATATAAAATGGATCTGACATCCTCGTTTACTGAGAAACATCTTAGTCCTGAAAAGAAAAAAATGTAAAGATAAGCAGGTGTCTTGGGGAATAACCATGGATATGTAATTGCCTCAAATTTGCAAAGTACAGGTTGCAAATTGGTGACCCACTTTTTCTTTTGTTCTGTCCAGTACAACCCAGTGTTTTAAAAGCTGAATTTGAATGTCTTTAGACAAGGCATGCTCTTTCTGTTTGCCAGTAACTAGCTTTATCCTGTTACATCAACTCTCTCCCACATTTGGGTTGACTTCCTGGAACCTGGATACATATATTTGCAACTGCAGTCCCAATCTATACTGTATCTTCTGTTGCCCTGTTATTTGTCACCTGTGAACTTGAACAGCTTCTTGATCATCCCCAACTGTTGTTGCACCAGGGGGAGGCCAGAATGGTTCAAGTCACCCTCCAATCTCTCAGCTGCGAAGGATTCATGAAGTGTGTCAGGCAGGACAGACGACATGATTTACAGTGCTTAGGACAAAATGAAAATATGGGATTCCTTGTTCAAAAATTATTAAGAATTTCAACAGAGCGTTAAATGAAGTAGTGGATGCTTCTAACTGTGGGAAACTATCTGTCCACATTTGAAACCCATGAAGCTAGTCTTGATGCTCAGGGCTAAGAGAACATTCTCAGTTTACATTTTCCAGCAATCCGAGCCTTCTCCACCACNTGGATTAAATTTCTACATATAAAATTATTTTCTCATTGGCTAACATCATGGTTTCAGGTGGGTTTCATTTTTATTTTCATTTGAATTTAGAGACTCTGATTAGAAGTGATTGGAATACAGGAGGTTAAGATACAAACTTTGCCTTCAAGAAGGCTACCTAATAGTTGGGGTAAGATAGATACAAAAACAATAAAGTAAAACCAGAAGTGTTATTATCTGTTGGCCTTGGGGAAGTTTCCTAGCTTTTATTAACCTCATTTTCCTCTTCTATAAAATATTAATAGTACTAATATCAATGCTAAGGCTTTATCAGGCAGATAAATAATAATAATCATATGTAAATATTATACTTAATTTAGTGCCTAACACACAGTAAGTGCTCAATATATTTTAGATATTATTATAAGTTACCTGTTGATAATTTTTAAGAGAGTAAAAATTGATGAAACCAGTATATATATGTTTCCTATTGATGCTGGGCAATTTATCACATACGTGGTGACTTAACACAAACTTATCTTACAGTTTTAGAGTTTAAGAGAGCAAAAGCAGTTTCACTGGGCTAAAGTCAAGGTGTTGGCAGTTCTTGTTCTTTCTCAAGGATCTGGGGGATTTCCATTTCCTTGCATTTCTAGGGTCTGGAAACTGCCTATATGCCTTGAATTCTGGTCTTTTCCTTACATCACTCCAACCTCTTGCTTCCTTTGTCATCACATATCCAACTTCCTTTTAAAGACATTCAGGGTCCATCCAAATCATCCGGGGTATTGCGTCTATACCAAAACTCATAACTTAGTCATACTTGAACATTTCTTTTGTAATATAAGGTAATATTCACGGGTTTCAGAAATTGTTTCCTGTTATTTGGGGGGTTATTATACATTCTATCATATAGTTTAATTGAGGAAGATTAAATGGGAAGTGGTGTGCAACTCTACTTCACATACAAACCTATTCAACCTCATGTAATTTCTTAGAAGGTTCCTGGGTGCCCTGGTCTTTCCAGAGCAGTTCATTTCTTAAAGATAAAGTTCACTGACATCTTAGAGAAATAACTGGAGCAGGTAGAATTTCATAGACCTTATCTACCACATGGGCTTCCCTCATAGCTCAGTCAGTAATCTGCCTGCAATGCAGGAGACCTTGGTTCAATTCCTGGGTTGGGAAGATTCCCCGGGAGAAGGAAATGGCAACCCACTCCAATATCCTTGTCTAGAGAATGCCCACAGACAGAGGAGCCTGGAAGGCTACAGTCCATGGGGTCGAAAGAGTCGGGCACGACTTAGCAACTAAGCCCCCACTGCCACCGATCACACAGTGTAAGTTTAGAGAGCAGGAATGCCCTTGACACCAGTTGGGTTTGGTTTTTTATGATCCAAATGACATCATCAGTATCATTTGGAAAGAATAGAGATAATTCACAGGACTCTGGGTGTTGTTCCAGTAATTCAGTGTCTACTAATGTAACTTATATCTCTAAATCCTAGATCTTTGATCTTAAGAGAACCTACAATGATTGTACAATTTATTTTTTTTCTTATCTTTAAACCCCATCCAAAGCCACTGGTATTCTCTTTCCTCCAAAATTGTAAAGTTTTAGGTGTATTATGCATTTTTATACAAGATAAATTTATTTGGATTAAAGTAGCTTTTCCTACTTAATTCATGACAGCTATTCTTATTTTACCAGAGAAGATTCCATACTGCATTTCACATGTGAAATAGAGTTTACCAATCTGTGTTCTATAAATGAGTTGCTGAACTGTAAATGCCTCAAGAGCCTGGGTGACAAGGAGAGCTGTTAACATCTGATCCTTGCAGCAATCATTATAATCCCATTTTACAGATAAGGAAATGGAGGCTTAGAGAAGTTAAGTGATTAACGCAAGTCTAGGCCATAGAAGAATAGGAACTTGAATTTTGGTCTTTCACTTTTTTGGTTATATGTATCATAAATATATTTAGATACTCAAAAGTCACCGTTTTCCCCTGAGAGTTTGAGAATCAGAATACAGTATTTCAATTCTGGTGCATATGTTTAAACATGCTGAGAGAACGCTAACAAATCAACTTAATATTGGGAAAGGAGTGGCATATGGACGAATGGGCTTCCTTCCGCCTGGATACTATTTGGAAATTAAAGGGAACTATGATCAGCTGTTGGAGAAGGAAACGGCAACCCACTCCAGTGTTCTTGCCTGGAGAATCCCAGGGATGGAGGAGCCTGGTGGGCTGCCGTCTGTGGGGTCGCACAGAGTCGGACACGACTGAAGTCACTTAGCAGCAGCAGCATGATCAGCTGTTAAAATTATAACTCTCTGGCTCCTCAGGAGTCCCTGCAGCAGCAACAGTCAGGACGGTGCCACTTTGAGAGATATTTGGGGTTGCTCTTGTTTTTGGTGAGCACGTGCACACACATACACAAACATAACACACACACCTCCTTTGTTCAGTTTCTGGCAGGTTCCTAGTGCTCTCATGCACCATGCTACAAGGCTCACCCTAAATGTTCAGCCCATCTGCTCAGGGAATGATGCCTTCACCACAATTATCTAATCATGTTACAGAAAATATCAAATACAACATGAATGACAAGGGTGAGGCTGCTCAACTAAAAGGAAGCAGGAGGATTTAGCACAGGCTTTGTGCCAAATAAGTGTCCTAGGTGTAAAATACACACATATATCTATGGAAAGCAATGGAAGAATAATAAAAAACCATATAAAATGGATCTGACATCCTCGTTTACTGAGAAACATCTTAGTCCTGAAAAGAAAAAAATGTAAAGATAAGCAGGTGTCTTGGGGAATAACCATGGATATGTAATTGCCTCAAATTTGCAAAGTACAGGTTGCAAATTGGTGACCCACTTTTTCTTTTTTTCTGTCCAGTACAACCCAGTGTTTTAAAAGCTGAATTTGAATGTCTTTAGACAAGGCATGCTCTTTCTGTTTGCCAGTAACTAGCTTTATCCTGTTACATCAACTCTCTCCCACATTTGGGTTGACTTCCTGGAACCTGGATACATATATTTGCAACTGCAGTCCCAATCTATACTGTATCTTCTGTTGCCCTGTTATTTGTCACCTGTGAACTTGAACAGCTTCTTGATCATCCCCAACTGTTGTTGCACCAGGGGGAGGCCAGAATGGTTCAAGTCACCCTCCAATCTCTCAGCTGCGAAGGATTCATGAAGTGTGTCAGGCAGGACAGACGACATGATTTACAGTGCTTAGGACAAAATGAAAATATGGGATTCCTTGTTCAAAAATTATTAAGAATTTCAACAGAGCGTTAAATGAAGTAGTGGATGCTTCTAACTGTGGGAAACTATCTGTCCACATTTGAAACCCATGAAGCTAGTCTTGATGCTCAGGGCTAAGAGAACATTCTCAGTTTACATTTTCCAGCAATCCGAGCCTTCTCCACCACCTGGTCACTCCAGCTCAAATGGAGTGGTCATGGAATGGGAGAAAATTGGTGCTGTTACCCATAGTTTATCTACCCAGAAGACTGGACAAAACTGGTGAACTGAGGTTTCACTTGCTAGGAAAAATAAGAGCAGCAGTCTTTATTTTCAATGATTTCTGACAAACCTCCTGATTTCTTGAGACCTAAACCCTAAACAGATTATCATCCTCAAAAAGGCAAAGACTGTGTCTTCTACATCACTTCTTTTTGTCATTTCAGTGGCAACAATTTAAAAAAGCCTTAATTCCATGGAGCTCATATTTTACATTTGTTATAATAATTGGGATCTGAAATAAGCCAGAGAACAGTGAGCTGTGCTATGAAAAGACATTCAGGATGGTAGAAGAGCTCAGTAGCTTTTCACATTATCAAAAAAAACCTCTACCATGGAAAACAGATAAAGGGATCTCCAAATAAAGCTGGAAGATGGATTGCAGATTATTTCTGTTCCCTCACGAAACTTTGCTATAATTCTATGGAATAATTTTTAGTAAGCTATGTTGATAAATTCTAAAGAAGAGAGAACACAGTAAGCAGGTAGAGATAGCATTTTGGAAAGAGCATCGATATGGACTGTATGTAACTTTCTTAACAGAGCAAAAATATCCAAACCCAAGCTTTCAGAGCAAGGACCAAGGAGAAGCAATGTGATTCAAGTTTTAGAACTCTGGAAAGGCACTTGATGTCTCTGAAGAGGGGAAGAGGAAGAGATGGAAAGGGACTGAAACAGGAAGGCTGCTCGAAAGCATATTTGAAGTCCAACTGGTCCCCCATTCTCTTTTCTACCCCTGTTAGGTAGGCTTTCTCCCCATATTGCGGGAGGTAAGACAGAAGTCATCTTCCAAATATAGATATTGGTCTCTTCCTCACTGGGCTCATCCCCATCAGGTCCATAGTAGCTTGACATGGTACCAGTGAGAAAGTCAATAGAATTGCTAATATGGGCGCTGAAATCATATTGGGTGCATGCATGATCAGTCACTTCAGTTGTGTCCAATTCCTTGCCACCCTATGGACTGTTCTGCATCAGGCTCCTCTGTCCATGAAATTCTCCAGGCAACAATACTTGAGTGGCTTTCCATGCCCTCCTCCAGGTGATCTTCCCAATCCAGGGATCGAACCTATGGGTCCTGCATTGCAGATGGGTTCTTTATCCACTAAGCAACCTCAGAAGTCTATGACCTAGATATATGGTCACCCTATTTAGGTTATCTTTATATTGACTATTTTAAGATTGACACCAAAATAATAGCATAAAAATATTTAAAAATTCTTGTGGAAGATTCTTACAGAAAAATCTACATTTGGCCAACAGCATTATAGAGGTTTTTGCAACATTAAAAAAAGTGAATGAGAAATTCTCAGATTTAATTATCCTGTGAGTGAAAACTAGAAAACAATTGAATAAGTTTGGGAGCACAATTTTTAAGAATATAGTCAGCTAAGATATGGTGTTCATGATAGCATTTTCCTCAACACATCTAGTGGTTTGTATAAATAATCCCATGTCTATGTCTGGGTACTGGGCTGAGGTCAAGACCTCTTCCTTCTTCCCCGGCCCTTGATTCTCCACTATATATTTTTCTTTTTCATGATCTTTCATCTTTGTTTAAAGGATCAGTTTTCTCTCCCCCACCAAGCCCACTTCCTGCATAAAGCTGGGACCCAAGGGCTGCAGAAGGGCCAGCACCTCCTAACAGGCGGGGTGAGGGGGCTGCCAGGTGATGAATGGATGCATGCGGAGCAAGGTAATAAACCAGCACCCCAGTCATGTAATCTTCCATTAAAATGAAATGCATACCAGGCATGCGGCGTTTCTGCAGCTTGTACCCTCTCCCATAGAAGATCATGAATAAAAGAGGGAAGTGTACTGCTGACAGATGCCAGCATGCATAAAGGACACCTCCTATAAAGGAAAAGCTCCGGCTAACAGATGGACTAAAGATGTGAGATGCAGAAAGATTTACCAATCTAAATAATTCAAGACAATGTCGTATGGCAAGCTAGCGCTTTTCAGAGGGAGCCGGCAGAAGGTGCAGATGGAAAGGCAGGCCAAGCCTTTCCCATAAACCCATTAAGAACAGTCCTTGTCTGAGCGACAGTATGTCGCAGAAGGCCCAGGGAGAGGCCAGCAAATGAGAAATTTGCTTCCAGAGTTTCTCCCGCAAGGTCAAGAGCATATTTAATAGTGAAGGTTGTGGCATTTAATGAGAGTGAAAAAGGGGTGTTGTATGTTTCATTGCTTGTCCTCCTGCCATCTTCAAAACTCCCCCCTTCCTGAGTTCTTTGTCTTGTCAGAACTAAAAGGATGGAGAGTAAAGATCCCCAAAGCCCTGGTGAGAGGTCCAGCAGGCTCCACCTTCTTATTGCTCAGACGGCCAGATGCACATTCTGGGCCTAAAAGCCAAATCTCAAGCAGCAATACTTCTCCCTATAAATGTTTTTATTTTTATTTTTTTCAGAAACACACGACTATTCCATGTCCCCATGCCCTGTTGATACTTGCTGTCTGCCTACCCATGATGTGTTCAGCCCTGTGTTGTCACACATTGTTAGGTTTATTTTCATGAACTTGACCTTGCTTCCAGACTGCATCATGCTCAACTGGAGGAAAAAAAAAAAAACAGCAACAAAATTTGCTTCCGAGATTTGTTCTAAGCAGGTACCCAGTAAATACTTCTTGATAGTGAAACCCTTTTAACTGAAAGGAGTCCTTTCTTAAGAGCTCCCACATCCTGCAGAGCTGTGCCAAAATGTTAGCATCTCAGGTAAAAAGATGCGTGATAAGAACACCGTACAGTACATTGGCCAGGAGATCTGACTGAAACCCCATTCCAGCCACCGTTCACTGGCTACCCTAGGCCAGGCAAAGCTTTCCTTTATTAACTATAAAATGAATAATTTAGCAAAGCAATTTCTGAGCCCCTTTCTAGCTCCAGTACTTAGTTATATCAGGATCAAATAAACTTTCAGGGATCTGGTAATGTCTGGATCGGTAGTCCACAAGCTTTCCCCAATAACCATTGCTATACTATGCACAAATGTTAACCTGCATGTTCCAAGATGAAAAATCTAAAGACTATGGGTTAAAAATCTTTGTTTTAATTTATTCTAAGCTAATAAAGGACTGCCTTTTATTTGCTGCTGCTGCTGCTGCTAAGTCACTTCAGTCGTGTCTGACTCTGTGTGACCCCATAGACGGCAACCCACCAGGCTCCCCTATCCCTGGGATTCTCCAGGCAAGAATACTGGAGTGGGTTGCCATTTCCTTCTCCAATGCATGAAAGAGAAAAGTAAAAGTGAAGTCGCTCAGTCTGTGCGACTGTTAGCGACCCCATGGACTGCAGCCCACCAGGCTACTCCGTCCATTGGATTTTCCAGGCAAGAGTACTGGGGTGGGGTGCCATTGCCTTCCCCGGCCTTTTATTTGAGATTATGCTTATTTTTTTTCATATTTCATTATATGAAATGAAATCAATTATTAATATGGTACATTTGGCTCTGTTTAAAGTCTCCATTGTGAAAAAAGGAAAGTTGGTGACCCTGTTTCTGCTCCTGCTACCCACTTGTACACAAATCTTTTCTTGCTAGCTGTCATAATTTTATTATGACTATGTAATTTTAAAGTGTTAGAACTTGGTGTAAACGAAGGAAGACAACGAGGATTTCCTTTCTTCTGACAAAGTATCATTCATGTTCACAATGGATAACCTTTGAGAAATAAATATTGATTTTATGTGTTTTTTGTGAATGTAGTTTGCCAATTATCAAATATCATATTTTTTAGAGGTCACTTAAAAATCAAATTTTTGAGACTTCCCTTGTGGTCCAATGGCTAAGATTCCACAATCCCAGTGCAGTGGGTCTAGGTTTGATCCCTGGTCAAGGAATTGGGTTACACATGCCACAACTAAAGATCCTGCATGCTACAACTTAGAACTGGCATAACTAAATAAAGGACAGAAATAGTATGGACCTAACAGAAGCAGAAGATATTAAGAAGAGGTGGCAAGAATATGCAGAAGAACTGTAAAAAAAGATCTTCATGACCCAGATAATCATGATGGTGTGATCACTCATCTAGAGCCAGACATCTTGGAATGTGAAGTCAAGTGGGCCTTAGAAAGCATCACTACGAACAAAGCTAGTGGAGGTGATAGAATTTCAGTTGAACTGTTTCAAATACTGAAAGATGATACTGTGAAAGTGCTGCACTCAATATTCCAGCAAATTTGGAAAACTCAGCAGTGACCACAGGACTGGAAAAGGGCAGTTTTCATTCCAATTCCAAAGAAAGACAATGCCAAAGAGTGCTAAAACTATCACACAATTGCACTCATCTCACATGCTAGTAAAGTAATGCTCAAAATTCTCCAAGCCAGGCTTCAGCAATATGTGAACCGTGAACTTCCTGATGTTCAAGCTGGTTTTAGAAAAGGCAGAAAAACCAGAGACCAAATTGCTAACATCCGCTGGATCATGGAAAAAGCAAGAGAGTTCCAGAAAAACATCTATTTCTGCTTTATTGACTATGCCAAAGCCTTTGACTGTGTGGATCACAAGAAACTGTGGAAAATTCTGAAAGAGATGGGAATACCAGACCACCTAACCTGCCTCTTGAGAAATCTGTATGCAGGTCAGGAAGCAACAGTTAGAACTG
>SJYX01005268.1:27661-82646 GCA_006410675.1 Oreotragus oreotragus
TTTTTTTTTTTTTTTCATTTATTCATGTATTTTAATCCTTTTTGACCTTGGCCAATTTAGAGTGTATTCCACTGGGGACAAAGACGCAAGGTTTACAGCTTTGAAGTCAGGGTCATAGTCACCCTCTCTGTATCCTTGGCATTGGGAATGGCACAATAACTTCATCCATCTCTGATGTGGTGTATTGCCACTTTGATGACCAACAGTGCAGTGTTTCATGGTGTCAAGATGAGTTGATATCCACCTGTTTATAACATTCCACAAAGAGATTCTTACTGGCAACAATGTACAATGGTCAATTTTTAAAATGCTCTGACAGTTCTTAGTATTATAAAAGGCTTTTATTCCAACTTCACCAAATCTTCTACCAGCTCTCATTACTTGACACCCCAGTGAAGACAGAAATGGCAGATATCAATCTCAGGACAGCTGTTAGGGGTGAAAAGGGGGTGCAAAATTTCTCATTAAAAAAATAATCAGGGCAGTCCCTGTTTGAGGTCACAAAGGCAGTTCCATTTAATAAATTACTAGAATTAGAACTCTGAGTGGTCTTGACATTTAAACTCTGAAGACTCCCATGTACTAAAGAAGATGCTGGATTTTTGTTTGTTTTCTTTTCTCCTGCCACCACCAAGGCACTAGGAAATAGATTTGTATGCAATTATAAGTGAGTTACCTGGGTACAGCCTGTCCTAGAAGCATAGAGGTCCCCCACATTTTGGTTATTTTAAAAATCTTGAAAGTATTGCTTCATGTTAGCTCCTATAAATCAAATGAGAAAACTGTGAAGACCAAAAAAAAAAAAAAAAACTAGTTATCTCATGTAAGAATTCAGTTGTTACTGCCTTATAAGCAGTGCTTTTTGCTAAGTTTCTGTCATGAAGATTATGACAGATTATAAATTTTCTCTTCCAGTTTTGCCTTTAGATATTTCCCATCAAAATTTCAAAACCAAATTTATAAAGACCTATTACTTTTAAGTTTGAGAGTAAAAATTAAACAACAAAACCACAGTATTTATAGATGCTAACTTTGTTTTATTTTCAAGAACTCTGTTGAGTTTCTGAGGAAATGAAGGCAAGAAATGAGACATGCAGAACTCCATTCTGAAGACATACAACAGGGCCACAACCAATAGCGCCACTGTGAGGGCCACTAGTTTATCAGCTTTATCCACAAACAGATTTTTTTTTTTTTAATTTTAGTCTTGAAAATGAATGGTTCAGCAGAATCCAGAATCACTAGACATTTAAAGAAAGCCCTTAACAAGTAAGTTAGGGACCAGTACATACAAACAGAAAAGAAAGACAAAAGAAGAAAGGAAAGGAGGAAGGAAAGAAGGGAAGGAGAGAGAGAGAAATAAACTTGGAGGAAAACAGGGAAAATCACAGAGGACAGAAGAAAAAAATATTGTAATTCATATCCAAATAGATAATGATTCTGTGAATAAAGCAGAATTTTATGTACAAGAACTTTCAAAGAATAAAAAGCCCCAAGAAATTGGAAAAAAATAAATTAAATAAATAAAAGAAAAATGACAAAGAAATAAAACTCAGAGAGAATTTATAAAATTTGAAGATCAATACCTAGAATCTGACATCTGAATAATAGGAGTTGTAGAAGGAGAACAAGAGAAAAAGAAGACATCACCAAAATTCTAATATAATATATCTCCCCAAAGTCAAGGAGATAAGTCTAAACTTTGAAAGGACTAATTAGGAACCCATCACAGGAGAAGGAAACAGATTTCCATCAGTGTCCACTATGGTGAAGCTGAGAATACCAGAAATGACCCTACAGTTTTTGGAGAGACAAGAATAGGTCTCATACAAGAGGTTGAGAATCAAGGTGGCATTTTTATATCCTACTGAAAGTCAGACACCAATGGAGAAGTTAAAAGACAAAAGAGAAATATCCTTAAATATTCACCTAGACTTTTTACTTAGCTGAACTGATAATCTGCTAAGGAAGAATAAAGATCCTGTTATGAGCAGAAGGCCTCAGTATTTTATTTCCCATATACACTTTCTCAGAAGCTTCTGGAAGATACCCTACTCCCACACAAGAGGGAAACTAAAAAAGAAGATATGACAACCAAGGAAATGGGCATTCAAAACAGGGCAGGAAGCAATCATCTGGGGTGACGCTGGTGTGCTAGTCTAGGAGAGTAATCTTTCTATGGGGACCAGGGGTGGCATGTCTTAGTAAGAATGTCCTCCAAACAAACAAGACAAAACAAATCAGAATATATAGGTTACTTGTGGCATTGGATCATTCCAGGGGTAGTTTTAACAGCCAGAGGTTTCAAGACAAATCTGTCATACGATCATAGATGAAAAACAAGGCAATGCTCACTAAGAAATAAAATACTATACCAAGCAAAAGTGTATTCACAATGCAGTCTGTGGCTAAGCAGTAATTACATCATCTTCATAAACACTTCCAATAGATTTTACTAAAATTGTGAAATGCTCACATTGGGAAAGATGGAGAATGGGATATAGGTATGTGAATGTGGGGTCCAAGCAAGTGAACTCAGTCTCCACTTATACACTGTGCATGAATGTGTCCTCAGTCATGTTCAACTCTTTGTGACTATATGGACTGTAGCTTGCCAGGCTCCTCTGTCCATGAAATTTTCCAGGTAAGAATACTGGAGTGGGTTGCCATTTCCTTTTCCAGAGGTTCTTCCTGACTCAGGGGTCAAACTGGCATCTCTTGTGTCTCCTGCATTGGCAGGCAGATTCTTTATCACTGGCACCACCTGGGAAACCCATACATGATGAAGTCAAAGGTAATGCCTAAAAGTGGAAAAAAAAAAAAAAGGAAATGAAATGACACTAATAGATGGAGAAATATACCATGTTCATGGATTGGAAGAATAAATATAGTGAAAATGAATATATTACCCAAAGCAATCTACAGATTCAATGCAATCCCTATCAAGCTACCAGCGGTATTTTTCACAGAACTAGAACAAATAATTTCAAGATTTGTACGGAAATACAAAAAACCTCGAATAGCCAAAGCAATTTTGAGAAAGAAGAATGGAACTGGAGGAATAAACTTATTTGACTTCAGGCTCTACTACAAAGCCACAGTCATCAAGACAGTATGGTACTGGCACAAAGACAGAAATATAGATCAATGGAACAAAATAGAAAGCCCAGAGATAAATCCACACACATACGGACACCTTATCTTTGACAAAGGAGACAAGAATATACAATGGAGTAAAGACAATCTCTTTAACAAGTGGTGCTGGGAAAACTGGTCAACCACTTGTAAAATTATGAAACTAGATCACTTCCTAACACTTGTCTCTTATACACATCTAGATGTGTATAAGAGACAGGCTTATTTAACTTATATGCAGAGTACATCATGCAAAATGCTGGACTGGATGAAGCACAAGCTGGAATCAAGATTTTCCAGGAGAAATATCAATAACACCATATATGCAGATGACACCACCTTTATGGCAAAAAGTGAAGAGGAACTAAAGAGCCTCTTGAAAGTGAAAGAGGAGAGTTAAACAGCTGACTTCAACTCAACATTAAAAAACAAAGATCATGCCATCTGGTCCCATCACTTCATGGCAAATAAATGTGGAAACAATGGAAACAGTGATAGACTTTATTTTCTTGGCCTCCAAAATCACTCTAGATGGTGACTGCAGCCATGAAATTAAAAGATGCTTGTTTCTTGTAAGAGAAGCTATGACCAACCTAGACAGCATATTAAAAAGCAGAGACATTACTTTGGCGATGAAAGTCCATCTAGTCAAAGCTATGGTTTTTCCAGTAGTCATGTACGGATGTCAGTTTTGGACCATAAAGAAAGCTGAGTACCAAAGAATTGATGCTTTTGAACTGTGGTGTTGGAGAAGACTCTTGAGAGTCCCTTGGAGTGTGAGGAGTTAAAACAAGTCTACCCTAAAGGAAATCAGTTCTGAATATTCACTGGAAGGACGGATGCTGAATCTGAAGCTCCAATACTTTGGCCACCGGATGCAAAGAACTGACTCATTGGAAAAGACCCGATGCTGGGAAAATTGAAGGCAGGCAGAAAAGGGGATGACAGAGGATGAGATGGTTGGATAGCATCACCGACTTGATGGACTTGAGTTTGAACAAGCTCCAATCCATGAGGTTGCAAAGATCAAACAGGACTGAGAGACTGAACTGAACTGAAGCTACTGCTGCTGCTGTTAAGTCTCTTCAGTCGTGTTCAACTCTGTGTGACACCATAGATGGCAGCCCACCAGGCTGCTCCATTCCTGGGATTCTCCAGGCAAGAATACTGGAGTGGGCTGCCATTCCCTTCTCCAATGCATGCGTGCATGTTAAGTCGCTTCAGTCGTGTCTGACTCTGTATGACCCCATGGACAGCCTGTCTCTTATACACATCTTGTGGAGGCTGGAAGCCCGGATCATGGTGTGCGCAGGCCTGTGCCTCTGAGACCCGCACATGCAGGGAGCGTCCTGCCTCATGCTCCCCCTGCTTCTGCTGCCGGCAGCCTCCTTGCTGTCCCCAGGCCATGGCTGCTGCCCTCCCCTCATGTCTTTGCCCCCATCTCTTCCCTGCCTGTAAGGACACAGGTCACGTTGGGTGTGGGGCCCATCTGCTCCAGTGTGACCTCAGCTTAACCACTCACTAAGAACTCTGCCACAGCCATTTCCAAATCTACCCGTGTTCTGAGGTGCTGGGGATCAGGACCTCACACCTTTGGGCCTGCTCTGCCTTGGCCCCTCGGCAGGGCAAGGCTCTCGACCCTGGTGAAGCCCCACCTGCTCTCTGCCTGGCAACCTTGCTGCCTGCCCCCAGGCCATGCTCCAGTGTCCCCACCCCCTCCCCTGTGTGTGTGTGTCTTGTCCCTCCTTACTGGATACAGGCCCTGGGAGAGCAGGGGCTGTCCTCTGGCCTGGAGAAGCGCCAGGCATGGTGTGCACAAATATTAGGGTCGAGGGCTCCGAGCAGCTCGGGGCATGGGGACAGCATGTCATTGGCTCTTGAGTTCTGCCGGCTCTGAGTGGCCTTGTGGCCTCCCTGGGCCCCGGCTCCCTCCTCTGTGGCAAGCAGTCGTGGTGAAGAGCAAGGCCTTAGGTCGGCCTTTGTCCCTTGTGGCTGTGGGACCCTGGTGAGCCACCTCATCTCTGGGCCTCAGCCCCGGTTTTGGGGTGGATTGGGAGGCAGGACCCCATCTGGGCTGAGCGTTGGGCAAGAAGCCAGGTGTGGTACCACTGTCACACGCCAGGCACTGGCCAGGTGCCCCCCGTAGGAACCCATCTGGTCCTCACAGCAGCCCAAGCCGCGGGAACCCTGTCTCCCATCCTGTGGGTGAGGAGGCCAAGGTGAGGGGTTGAGCAGCGGCAAGCCCAGGTCTGGGCCCAGGCTTCCAGGCACACCCGCCACCAGGGCTGCCTCTCTGAGGCCGAGACCGTCAGCCTGGATGGGGGTGCAGTGAGGTGGAGCCCATACTTGGCAGGAATTGAGGGGGCCGGTGGGCGAGAGTCAGGAAAGCACGCCAATGTGCAGGGCGTGCGTGTATGTCTTCTGGGTGGAATCATGAGAAAATGTCAACAGCTGTTTCCTCTAGGAAGAGGGGTAGAGGCAGGAAGACTGGGGCGGCCCTCACTTCCTCTTACGCTAAAGTATTTAACACAAGCTCTGGCATCTCCCCTCCCCCATAGCCTGACAGTGGATGGAGTGGACAGCAGCCACTGGGCCGCCTCGTCCTGCCTGCGTGCCTATCTGCCCACTGTTCTGACTGTGACGTGCAGCCAACTGTCTGTTCGGAGACTGCCCAGGATCTTGTCCCTTAAGTCTGACTGTGCTCACGACCCTCGTGTGCTGGGATGCTGGGCCGGCTGTGCTGCAAAGCAGCCCTTGGTCTGGGTTTGTCTGCCTTAGTCCTTTTCCTGTGCTTCTGTGAACTGGAATCAGATGTAGAGTCTGCAGTGGGCCCTAGTCAGGGTTTTGCCAGGACTGTCGAGTGGTGGGCAAAGGGCAGAGCATGGTCATGGTCCAGCCCCTGAAGGTCACCCGGCTGTGGTGGTACTTCAGTCTCTTCACATCTTGCACCTTTTTGGCTTTTCCACGTTGTTCAGTTGCTCTGTCGTGTCTGACTCCGCGACCCCATGGACTGCAGCACAGCAGTCTTCCCTGTCCTCCACCATTTCCCAGAGTTTGCTCAAACTCAAGTCCATTGAGTCAGTGGACATGTTATTTCCACAACATATGTATGTATTTTCTCTCTTTCAACGTTACCTGGGGTAATCTGAGCTTATTTTCTCATAATTCATCTCACTTGACTAAAAACGGTCTTTCCTGCTGTCGTCTGTGAGCTGAGAGAAGGTGGGCCTGGAGGGTCTCCCCTGGAGGGTCTCCCAGGGGACAGGGTCAGAAGCCTTTGCTCTCCGTGGGAGTGTCCTTGGTGGCTGAGGTCATTGCTGACTCAGGAAACAGCCTGTGGAGCACAGGAAGATGTCGCCATGCTGAGGAAGGCCCAGTAAGCACTTCACTGCAGTTCAGTGATGAGGAAGGAACTTAGCTGAATGGGGACCTGGTCACCGGGGGCAGAAAGTGGCCCTGGGCTCAGTGCCAGCTCCGCAGCCCCTCCCTCGGTGGCCGACAGAGAGGGGAGGGGGAGGCCGCGGCTGCCAGAACCACAGTCCTCAGCCCATGTAGGCCCTGGGCCACCACGGTGTCCATCTGTGGTTTCTGCCCTGTGAGACAGGGGGTGTCTTGTGGCTGTGGGTGGAGTAGAGAGCAGTGACCTGGACAGGGCCAGCCCCCAGGGTGGGGGCAGCTTGTCTCAGGCCTTCCAACCCCTCCCGCCCCTCCCATCGCTCACCTTACAGACTTGGAAGCAGAAGCCTGGAAGGGTGGCATCTGAGTGCAGCTCTGTGCTGCAGTGGGGTGGGGACAGGCCAAGTGCCTGGTGTTCCCGTCAGCTGGCAGGCATGAGGTGATGGCAGTGCTCAGACCCAGGTGGGGTCTTCTTGGCACCACATGGCCAGGCCCTTGCCCTCTTGCCAGCCCGTGTGCCCGGCTTTCTGGGAAGTCCCCATCCAGAGCCGCCTGCGGGAGGGAGCCTGCAGTCTACGCCCTTCAACCAGCGTCCGTGACTGCAGACGCTGCTGATGAGCTCTCTAGGAAAACTGCAGAACGTTGCCAATGAGAAGAGGCAGTTTCCTGTTTTTCTGTTACCTTGAGTGCTTTACTTTCTTTTTTCACAATTCCCCAGCCTTGCGTACCTGAAGTGCCTTGTAGGGGGCATTTGGGGCCCGGTGCAGTCGGCCAGCTCCTGGAGCAGGCGAGCAGGGTCAAGGCGGGTGGCCCTGCAGGAGGTACTAGGTTGAGGGTGGGTTTCTGGTTCTCCTCCTGGCCTGAAGTTTGAGAAAATGTGGTCCTGTGTGGGCTCCCTGTCCTTCCTCCTCCTGTGCTTCCTCAGCCAGGGTGGTGGACCAGGCAGGACAAACGGGAGCCCGCCACAGGGGTGCCAGCTTTGCGCTCCTTCCCATGGGTCAGGCTCAACCGCAAGGAAGGGCAGGGACATNCCTGTGTGGGCTCCCTGTCCTTCCTCCTCCTGTGCTTCCTCAGCCAGGGTGGTGGACCAGGCAGGACAAACGGGAGCCCGCCACAGGGGTGCCAGCTTTGCGCTCCTTCCCATGGGTCAGGCTCAACCGCAAGGAAGGGCAGGGACATGCTCGTGCACCCAGGGTGATGAGCTTGTGTACACAGGGCCTGCCTTCCCAGGAGAGCATGGGTGAGGCATAAAGCATCAGAGACCCGAGGGGGCTTGCTTCTCCTCCTGCCCCATGAGTGGTAGGCCCTCAGAGTGGGGCCCAGCCAAACTGTGGTGGCCGGAGGGCCCTTTCAGGCTCTGTGCTCACTGTCCTGTTCTCGGGCACAAGAGGCCCTTTGTGGGGCCGAGATGCTGTCACTCAGGCAGGAGCATCTCCACCGGACGCCGCTCTCGCAGCTGAGGCCCGTGTGTGCTCAGCTGACGCTCCGGGCTGGTGGCTGTGAATTCTGCCATCTGCGCGACCGAGAGCCGCGCATCCGCTTGTAAAAACCACAGCATTTAGGGGAATACCCTTTGTCTGATTTCCACATTGATGTGGTGAGCTATTTCCGTGTGTGCCGGCCACACATTATTCCAGCAGCGTCAGCTGGGGGGACACAGACGTGCACATTTGCATTTGAAGCCGGGCTGGCCACGCAGCTGTGCAGAGAGGCACCGAGGACAGGGCGCCTCACTTCTCCGGCCAGCCCTGCAGAGCCCCAGCCCATTCATCCTGCCCTGGGCAAGTCAGGCTCTGTGGCTGCACAGCCAAGTTCAGCTTTCCCTGCCAAGATGGGGCCCTCTGTTCAGAGCCCTTTGGGGGTATAGGGTGGGGCCTGGGGGCCTGGTTTCCCCTTTGGGAGTAAATGGAGGATGGTAGATATGCAGGGTTTGTTATAAACTGAGGGTTTCATGAGGCAGCCTCAGAGACCATTCATCAGGAGCTGGCGGGGAGCAGGCGGCCCACGGGGCTGTGACCTGGGTGAGAGAGCCACTCTGGTCATGGGAGAGCCTCCTCCTGCTCCCTACAACTGTCCCCAGCTGTCCCGCTTCCCTTGTTCTCGCCAGTCTGGATGGTGGCTTTGCTTCTAGAGCACAAGGATGCCAGAATCTGCCGTTTGTGATGGGCAGAGATGAACTTTGGGGACCAGACATGCTTTTGTTTGGGGATGTTGTTAAATAGGATTGTTAAGATAGATTTGAGGACATTTTGTTACCATCCAGCTTTATTTATAAAGGAATGCTTTGGAAAATCGGGGTGATGGACTGGGATTGGACTTGATTCTATTTAGAAAAGCATCTTTGTGTTTTTTCCTAACTGCAGTGTTTTTTGCTCTTTGACCTCTTCATTAGCTTAGCGTACACATGAGGCAGTTGGCCTCTTTTTGTTTTTAACCATTTCTCTTGGTTGACCGTGAATCATAGTGAACACACTGTGCTCCAGGCCTGGCTGTTCCAGATGCAGTCTCCTTGCTGTGTTTACATGTCTTTCCTAAATGTAGGACAAGACGTAGCCCTTTACAGGCTGCCCCAAACTGGCCTGCAGCCTTGCCTGTTGGACTGCTCAGGGACCCCAGCTCAGTCTTGGTTCTCCCGCCTTACTGTAGCCAGAGCACAGCCATCTAGAAACTTCAGTATCTGAGCTCTTCCCCGCCAGTTAATTTCTCCCATAGAAGCAGATCCTGAGAGGCAAGCTTAAGTGGGAGATTTAGGCTGAAGAAGCATTTGGGGTCAGGAGGTCTTGAGAGGACCCGTGAGTCCACAGAGGACTTGGGCTTCTTTGAATGATGACCCAGCTTTTCCAGAACTGTGCCCCCAATGTTGTAAAAACTCAGCTCCCCTCCTTGATGCCGTGCAGCTCTGCCATGGGGGCAGGTCTGATCCTCGAGAGGTCAGAGCTGGCTGTGCCTGTGCCCCAGGATATTTTTCCTGGTGGGTGCTGGGGGCCTGGTGTGCTTGTGATGTTCCTCAGCTGTGACCTTGAGATGGTCATAGACACCCGTTCTCCCCGCCCAGGTGGACCCATGGGTGTGAGGCAGGAGCGGGTGGCTGACCGGGGAACACGGGTCCTTCACGGTGACTTTGCATCCCCCACAGCCACCTCCCCACGGGTGTCCTCGGAGCTGGAGCAGGCAAGGCCACAGACGAGTGGGGAGGAGGAGCTGCAGCTGCAGCTGGCACTGGCCATGAGCAGAGAGGTGGCCGAGCAGGTGGGTGCTGGCACTGTCTCTTATACACATCTAGATGTGTATAAGAGACAGCCCCAGAGTGGGGCGACGCAGGAGAGATGCTGCAAGTCCCCAGAGTGGGGCGACGCAGGAGAATCTCTTTGTGGCCTGGGGTCCCTGCCTTCCTGCTGTTCCCATGCATTCCAGTTCCACGTGGACCGCTCCCCCGCAGCACACCTACCGAGAAGCGTGGACACCACCCCGGCCCCTGGGAAAGACTGGTCAGCAGGGAATTAACACCTCAGGGTGTCCAGACCCAAGCTGTCCCTGTGTCTCCAGCACTGGGTGCTTTGGAAATCAGATTGCACGTAATAGCAAATAGACTTATATAGCAAATATGTATTGGAGAAGGCAATGGCACCCCACTCCAGTACTCTTGCCTGGAAAATCCCATGGACAGAGGAGCCTGGTGGGCTGCAGTCCATGGGGTCTCAAAGAGTCGGACACGACTGAGCGACTTCACATTGACTTTTCACTTTTATGCATTGGAGAAGGAAATAGCAACCCACTCCAGTGTTCTTGCCTAGAGAATCCCAGCGACGGGGGAGCCTGGTGGGCTGCTGTCATGGGGTTGCACAGAGTCGGACACGACTGAAGTGACTTAGCAGCAGCAGCAGCAGATATATAAATAGCTATATAGCGTATATATACATATATATATATACACACATACATACAGCTACATATATATAGCAAAGACCTCAATAGCAAATGGACTTAAATAGACTTTAAGTCCCTGACATGTCTGTCCACTGCCATGTAGGCACAGGGGGGTCTCAGGATAGTTACAAACGACATCACAAAGCCGTTTCTCATACAAAATCATTTCATTGGCAAATCGTATCTAGAAAGCCTTCATCCAGTAAACTAGCTAAAGTTAATTTGAATATATGTGTATATAATTATTGCTGTCTTGCATGTATATATTTATATAATTATATTTATACATTACATTTTTAAATTTGGTTGATTTGCAATGTTGCATTAGTGTATACAGCTAAGTGATTCAGATATATATATATATTAATATATATCGGAGTATATACATATGTATACATGAACTATATATATGTATATATAACATACGTGTGTATGTGTGTGTGTTTGTATCTTTTCAGATTCTTTACCCTGTAAGTTACTACAAAATGTTAAGGAGAGTTCCTGATGCTATACATAAGGCCTTGTTGGTTGTGTATATTTTATATATAGTCTGTGTTATGCGTATGTGAAATTGAATTTGTTTATAGTTTATATAACTGATAAGAAAAACTCATCAAAACATGCTTTATTTCAGCATCTATTGGAAAACCTTTATATCCATAATGAATAAAACTCATTTAGCTACATAATGTCTTAGAGAGAGAAGGAAATGACAACACACTCCAGTATTCATGCCTGGAGTACACCCATGGGCGTGAGCTTGGTGGGCTGCAGTCCCTGGGGTCACAAAAGGGCCAGACATGACTTGAAAACTAAACAACATATTATAGAATTAGAGCTATGTTATATAACATAAATGAAGCTTAGCCTATATAAGGAATTAATATAAATATATAAGATTGAGATAGATATAGATTATATAGAGAGGTGGATGGATGGATGGATAGTTTTATGGGCATTTTCCAGAAGAAACTGTGTCGTATTTGGCCAGTCCATTTCAAGGCTGGTCCCCAGAATCTCCATTTAAGGGTCCCCAGAAACTTCCCACTTCCCACTCAAGTGAAGTTGAGTGTTGCTATGGTAACAGGCTTATTTCGGCCCTCACTGAAACATAACTAATTGATACTTAGTGAGCAACCTTATGTCAGTTGGGAACATATGTATCAAGTCAACTGTGATAGGTTTCTTCTGCCCTTAGAATGCAAGACCCAGAATCTATGTCAGCCAGGACAGAAGTCTCAGGAAAAGATATCAGTGCTGGGCACCTCGGACCCGGGGCGGTGCTGGTGGTCCCCTGTCTCTCCATCTGAGTAGCTTCTCTTGGCGAGGTGTCTTTTGGAGTCTTCTTCCAGGTGGGAGGTCAGTGTGGTGGCTCAGGAATGCAGATCCTTTCAGCACTGGCAGGAAAAGAAGTTGGACGATTAAAAAGTATGCATCTCTTTTTCTAGCAACTGGTTTCTGACTTTTACTCCTTCTTCCCTTCATGGCTTTTCTTGAGCACGTCCAAGGTGCAAGTCTGGAAGGAAACTTAGTCCTCATGTTGTAGAGGGGAATTAGGCACCAGTTCAGTTCAGTCGCTCAGTCGTGTCCACCTCTTTGCGACCCCACGGACGGCAGCACGCCAGGCCTCCCTGTCCATCACCAACTCCCAAAGCTCACTCAAACTCACATCCATTGAGTCGGTGATGCCATCTGACCATCTCATCCTCTGTCGTCCCCTTCTCCTCCTGCCTTCAATCTTTCCCAGCATCAGGGTCTTTTCCAATGAGTCAGATCTTTGCATCAAGTGGCCAAAGGATTGGAGTTTCAGCTTCAGCATCAGTCCTTCCAATGAATATCCAAGACTGATCTCCTTTAGGATGGACTGGTTGGATCTCCTTGCAGTCCAAGGGGCTCTCAAGAGTCTTCTCCAACACTACACTTCCTCAAAAAACCTTGCCTATGTCTGTAAATGATCATGAGAAGGTTAAGATATTTAATTCACGTGTATGTCACTGTTTCCCATTTCTCCGTATGTACTGTGAATTTTCCTTTTTTTATTTCTCCTTCCCTCTCCTCCTTGTCTTTCTTGTGCTTGACTAAGTAATGAGGACACAGGTCCTTAAAGGATTAAAGGACCAATGAAGGTAATTAGATAGAGGATAATTCTTTCCGTTAGGAAAGAAAAGCCAAATGAAATGGCTAAGAAGATTTTCCATGGCAGTGTAATAGAATCCTTCACATGCCCTGTTTGTTTAGCCTCGTGAAGCTTTCAAAATTGTCAAACCATATATTTGTGAAACATTGATTTTTCATTTTAGTACCTCATGTGAGTGAATACATATATGAAACAGATTATTTTGATTCAACAAAGAATTGAGGGCCCATAAAATACTGTGTGTGTTTTTTAAACATAAAGTAGTGAATCTAGCTAATGAACGGCTATTTCGTACAGTCACTATAAAAATTGATAGGCACCAGTTGTGTATTTCAGCAATTTTGTGGGCCTGAAAAATACCATGGATCCTGATGTAACAGAGTCTCAACGATGATAAAATCTCAGACAGTTGTCTCAAACTCCACCACCTCTGATATATATTTCAGCTGTTTAAGGTCTTTGACAAGAGCTCCCAAATCAGGGATTCCCTTTTTTAAACTTTATTTTATTGGAATATAGTGGATCTGCAGTGTTGTGTTGATTTCTGAAAACTGATTCAGTTTATATATGTATATAAATATATATTATTTTAATATATTTAATAGATACAGCTTTTCATACTCTTTTCCACGATGGTTTATCACAGGCTATTTGGGAAAGCTCCTTGTGCTCTACAAGGAGGACTTTGTTGTCCATCCATATATACTAGTTTATCTCTGCTACTTGCAAACTCCCAGCCAATCCCTTCCCTGCCTTGTGTGTGCTAAGTCACTTCAGTCATGTCCGACTGTTTGCGACCCCATGGACTGTAGCCCACCAGGATCCTCGTGCCATGGGATTCTCCAGGCAAGAATACTGGAGTGGGTAGCCATGCCCTCCTCCAGGGGATCTTCCTCACCCAGGGGTGGAACCCAGGTCTCCCGCATTGCAGGTGGATTTTTTTTTTTAACCATCTGAGCTGCCAGGGAAGCCCCGACCCTCTCCCCATTGGCAACCACATATCTGTCATCTTTGTGAGTCTGTTTCATAGCTAAGTTCATTGGCGTCCTATGTTAGCTTGCACGTATAAGCGATATCCTGGGATGTTTGGCTGGCTGCCTTCACTTTGTATGATCATCTGTAGGTTCATCCCCGTGACCGCAGGTGGCATGATCTCAGTCTTGTCTATGGCTGAGGAGTATCCCATTGTATGTAAATACACATACCACATCCTTAAAAGAGAACCCCACATCAAATAATTCTGCAAAACCTCACTCGTCATACTTGGGTCTTGAGTTTTACACTGAAAACAGGCACCCTAAGGATTTGGGAGGCCCCACGCCGATGGATTCAGGAGACGTCACCTAATTTGAGATTCTTTGTAACGCGTGTTCCCTAGATTGTGGAACCGGAATAATATTGAAGGCTTCTCTGGTGTTTTATGGACACAGAGCTAACAGGATCTAAGGTGACTCGGAAGTGTTTCAGTTGCCAGCTTCTGTCCCCTTTCTTGCATCTATTCAGCATTTATTGAGGGCTGAGACACAACTGCAGAAGACCAATCATTCATCTTTCTTATATGATCCACGTGACGCGTCCACCAACAAAAATAGTGGGTGGAGGACGGGTGGGTTGGGCACATAAACAGGAGCCAGACTCAAGACTAAGAACAGAGAGGTTTTATAGCAGAATCTCCCTGCTGGTGAGTGCGTGAATGGGGGGTGAGTGTCTGCATGGGTGTGAGTGCATGCATGTGTGTGTGTGTGTCTAATTCCTTGTGTCTTACGGCCAACAATAAGGGAAATGGCAACTTTATTCAGTGTTCATCAATATTTTTCCAAGAGTTAAAGGCAAAATCATTAGGGCCGTATAGCTGAAATATTAGAAGATCAGTAATTCTATAGGAGAAAGCAATGGCATCCCATTCCAGTACTCTTGCCTGGAAAACCCCATGGGCAGAGGAGCCTGGTGGGCTGCCGTCCATGGGGTCATGAAGAGTCGGACACGACTGAGCGACTTCCCTTTCACTTTTCACTTTCATGCATTGGAAAAGGAAATGGCAACCCACTCCAGTGTTCTTGCCTGGAGGATCCCATTGATGGGGGAGCCTGGTAGGCTGCCGTCTATGGGGTCACACAGAGTTGGACACGACTGAAGCGACTTAGCAGCAGCAGTAGTTCTATACTTTTCAGATACAGATGATGTTGTTGATCAGTCGCCGAGTCGTGTCTGACTCACTGCGACCCCATAGACTGCAGCACCCCAGGCTTCCCTGTCCATCACCATCTCCCGGAGTTTACCCAGACTCGTGTCCATCGAGTCGGTGATGCCATCCAACCATCTCATCCTCTGTCGCCCCCTTCTCCTCGCGCCCTCTTAAATTTTATCTTCTTCAACAGCACAGGCTGCTGGGGTTAATACGCAGAGAGATGATTTGCTAAAGAAGCAAGGAGTTAACCAGGGTCTTCTGGGAAAAGCAGTGTGTCTGTCCTTGTGCAGGCTGAGGATGCTACCCGTATCCCGGCCCTGAACTAGCCATCTAGGTCTGTCTGCGTTAATTTACTGTTTGCTCACCCACGGCTTCCGTCGTGGCTCAGTGGTAAAGAAACCGCCTGCTCCTCTGTCCGTGGGATTCTCCGGGCCAGAATACTGGAGTGGGTTGCCATTCCCGTCTCCAGGGGATCTGCCCAACCCAGGGGTTGAACCTGGGTCTCCTGCACGGCAGGCAGATTCTTTCACTTGTCTGAACCACCAGGGAAGCCCCAATCGTTTCAAAAACAGGAAGATGGAGCAGAGATGTTAATATAATGCATATCCTGGGAGAATTCCCACCTCAGCCCGCATCTTCTGACAATTTGGGGTCATAGAGGAAATCAAACAGGGGCGTATTATGGGAATTGACATGCAATTCACACGTTGCTTCACTTACAGTTTGTGGGGAGGTTTTGCATTGATTCTGCTAAAGCAATTTCACAGATAAAGCGATGTCTCTGAGTGTGCATGATGGCTTTCATTGATGGAAACGACTCTCTGATGAACAACAGGGATCAGCTATTCACAGTTATCAAAATTATATGAAAATGACACAAATAAGCCTGTGTTTTAATTTCACGAGTTTGGGGGAGGGGGAAGAGTATCGATTCTGGTCCCAACTAAATTAATAAGAAATTGCCTAATTCTCTGAATATATGTCTGAATTGTCAGGATACATGTTGGGCATTTGTAGAGACAACCGATTTCCTGTTCCTTTCTTTTATTCACAGTTTTTGGAAAATTGGAAAATAATTGCTTTATTATATTACGTTGGTTCCTGCTGTACAACAGTGTGAATCAGCCGTATGTATCCATATATCCCCTCCCTCGTGAACATGCCTCCCACCCTATCTTGTTCACTTAGATGTGTTTGTGTGAGTGCTGAGTTGCTTCGGTTGTGTCTGACTCTTTGTGACTCCATGGACTGCAGCCCACCAGACTCCTGTGTCCATGGGATTCTCCAGGAAAGAATACTGGAGTGGGTTGCCGTTTCTTCCTCCAGAGAATCTTCCCGAACCAAGGATCGAACCGACGTCTCTTGCAATCTCCTGCATTGGCAGGCGGATTCTTTTTTTTTTTTTTTTTTATTTTTAGAGCTTCCATTTTACTGTATTTTAAGCTACAGTACTCTATTGGTTTACTTTACAATACTGTGTTGGTTTTGCCATAGGCAGGCGGATTCTTTAGCACTGGGCCACCTGGGAGGCCCTGTGTTCACACACAGAAAGAGAATAGTTGCTCTGCGTTGTGTAAAACTGTAATAGAATCAGCTGAAAGGGAGGCCCTGTGTTCACACACAGAAAGAGAATAGTTGCTCTGCGTTGTGTAAAACCGTAACAGAATCAGCTGAAAGATGGGAATGTGTTGATGAGATGGACAAAGTCTGACTGGTAACGGTTCTATTGCTAAGTCGTTCCAAGGTGTAAATGTCCCTTTTCTCTCTTTGAAGGTCGCTGAAGGAAAAAGTCAAAGGGAAAGGAGCTTGAAATATATTTAACTGTCAGCTGTATCTCCTGTCTTCCACTGTCTGCATGGTGTTGATTTAGAGAAAGCACAGAACAGCCTCAAACCCTGTATGATCTGTGAAGACCTCACACATCCCTGGAGTGTGGGGCTGAGCCCAGGGAGGGGGGTTTCGTCACAGCTAGGAGTCTTACCCGGATTACAGCTGTCTCTTCCTGAGCTGTCATTCTTGCTCCTGGTTTCTCTTGTTACGCATCAGTGGCATTTCTTCAGAGGGAATTAATTCCCCAGGCGGTCCTAAAGGGGTCCTCCCCAGGGCGAGGGACCAGGGGTGCCCTCTGGGTTTTGCTGGACCTCCGACTCTCATCGGAGGAGATCAGAACGAAACACGGCCATCTTTTCCTCTGTCTTCCTCCTCCTCCGGTCTGATCTCCTTCCACAACTACACTCAGTAGGAAAAACAAATCCTCTCTTCAAATTAAGAACGCTGTTCAAGGGACTTCCCTGCTGGTCCAGCGCTTAAGAATCTGCCTTCCAAGGCAGGGGCGCAGGTTCGATCCCTGGTCAGGGAACTAAGATCCCACATGCCATGAGGGAGTTGAGCTTGAGTGCCACAGCTAAGATGAGATGGTTGGATGGCATCACCGACTCAGTAGACATGAGTTTGAGCAAGCTCTGGGAGATGGTGATGGACAGGGAAGCCTGGCATGCTGCAGTCCACGGGGTCGCAAAGANTGGTTGGATGGCATCACCGACTCAGTAGACATGAGTTTGAGCAAGCTCTGGGAGATGGTGATGGACAGGGAAGCCTGGCATGCTGCAGTCCACGGGGTCGCAAAGAGTCAGACACGACTGAGAGACTGACCGGAACTGCCATAACTAAGATCCAATGTAGCCAAGTAAATTAATTTTAAAAATTAAATTAAGTTAAATAATAAAGAAAAAAGCTGTTCAAGTATGCATTATCCTCTGTTGGCTGTTTCAGCTTTGGGCGTGGAGAGATGGCAGGTTTAAAAATTCTGTGAAAGTGTGCATTTGAGTCGACCTTTAATTCCAGGAATGTAAAAATGAGCTTAGATCATGATTGAATCACCTATGTCAACTGGACAGGCATTTAGGATATTTGTGAGAAAATAGAGATGATACTTGAGAATCACGGGTTATGGGAACTTCTAAGAAACCGAGTAACCATTTGTATTCACTCATTTACACAGAAGGAAAGTTAAGTCGTAGAGAGAGAGCGCCCGTGACTCACTCATCTCTGACCACACAGGGGGTCAGTCCTTTCAAACGCTGTTCTTGAAATGAGTGAAAGCCTTAGTGCCTCAATCCTGTCCAACTCTGCGACGCCATGGACCATATCCCACCAGGCTCCTCTGTCCATGGGGTTCTCCAGGCAAGAATAATGGAGTGGGTTGCCATTCCCTTCTGCAGGGGATCTTCCCAATCCAGGGGTCCAACCCACGTCTCCTGCATTGAAGGAAGATTATTTACCGTCTGAGCTACCCTGGAGGTGTCTCTATTTTTGCCCATTTTGTGAGAATCTTAAGAAGTCAGACACTTCGTCAAACAGGTTCCTCAGGGCCTTCCCTGGTGGTCTAGTGATTAAGACTCTGCTCTCGAAATGCAGGAAGCTTGGGTTCAATCCCTGGTCAGGGAATTAGACCCCGTAAGCCCCCACAAGCCGATTGTTGTGGCCAAAAAAGTAAGATAAAGTAAAAAAAAAAACATAAAAAGGAAGCACAAATTACTTACAGAGAAGAAAAACAGGTTACTAAAACAAAGGATGTGATTTCATTTTCAAAACTGACTTTATTTCGTGTCTCAGTGATTAAAAAAAAGCAAATGTTTTTGATGAAAGGAACTAGGGTGGATGCAGGGGGGAAAAGAAGTCTTCAAAATCTAAAGTAACACGTGTTACTTGGACCTCCATTTTTAAAAAAGTTCTTTATTATTATTATTTTACTTTACAATATTGTATTGGTTTTGCCATACATCAACATGAATCCGCTAAAAAAATTTTTCTGAATTGCTATGAAAGCAGCTTACCTGCCTCTGATCTCCCTTTTCTCTTGATTCTTAATTATTCTCTGTAAGAATCCAATGCGTCTCTCTCTCTTTCTTTTGAAATGTTAATTAATTGCACTTGTTTATTACACCTTGCCATGTTTCACACATTGCTAGGAGGAGATGAAATTATTTTAGGAATGCTGTCTCTTCCCTTCCTATAAGCCTTGCAGTGTAGTTTTATCCCAGATAGAAACTTTGTGTTTTCTTTAAAGAAAAAAATATTCATTCATTTCTCTGGCCATGACCAGTCTTATTTGTGATATACGAGTTGCGGCATGTGGGGTCTAGTACCATCACTGAGGACTGAACCTGGGCCTCCTGCTTTGGGAGCATGACGTCTTAGCCACTGGACCACCAGTAATGTCCCTGGACATTCTGTCAGTTCAGTCCCTCAGTCGTGTCCGACTCCTTGCGACCCCATGAGTCGAAGCACGCCAGGCCTCCCTGTCCATCACCAACTCCCAGAGTTCACTCACACTCACGTCCATCAAGTCAGTGATGACATCCAGCCATCTCATCCTTGGTCGTCCCCTTCTCCTCCTGCCCCCCAATCCCTCCCAGCATCAGGGTCTTTTTTAACGAGTCAACTCTTCACATAAGGTGGCCAAAGTACTGGAGTTTCAGCTTTAGCATCATTCCTTCCAAAGAAATCCCAGGGCTGATCTCCTTCAGAATGGACTGGTTGGAGCTCCTTGCAGTCCATGGGACTCTCAAGAGTCTTCTCCAACACCACAGCTCAAAAGCATCGATTCTTCGGCGCTCAGCCGTCTTCACAGTCCAACTCTCAAATCCATACATGACCACTGGAGAAAACACAGCCTTGACTAGACGGACCTTAGTCGGCAAAGTAATGTCTCTGCTTTTGAATATGCTATCTAGGTTGGTCATAACTTTTCTTCCAAGAAGTAAGTGTCTTTTAATTTCATGGCTGCAGTCACCATCTGCAGTGATTTTGGAGCCCAAAAAATAAAGTCTGACACTGTTTCCACTGTTTCCCCATCTATTTCCCATGAAGTGATGGGACCGGATGCCGTGATCTTCGTTTTCTTTATGAAGGCATAACGCTCTTGCTCACTTACTAGACTGCAGTCTAGTATTAACATGACTTTTACATACAGTGGGAACCCAAAGCATTTTTGTCACCGAATTCACGTAAACGATATGGAACCATACCTGCGTTATTCCAAGGTATGCACCCACTGTTTTCATCTTTAAAAATAAACTAGGGACTTCCTTGGTGGCCCAGTGGTAAAGAATCCACCAGCCAATGCAGGAGATGTGGGTTTGATCCTTGGCCCGGGGAGATCCACCGGCTTCCCTGGTGGCTCAGCTGGGAAAGAATCTGCCTGCCATGCGGGAGACCTGGGTTTCATCCCTGGGTTGGGAAGAACCCCTGGAGAAGGGAAAGGGCTACCCACTCCAGTACTGTGGCCTGGAGAATGCCGTGGACTGTGTAGTCCATGGGGTTGCAAAGAGTAGGACAAGACTCAGCGGCTTGCACTTTTTCTGGGAAGATCCTACACGCCGCAGGGCAAACTGAGCTTGTGCAACGCAGCTGCTGAGCCTGTGTTCTCGAGCCTGGGAGTCACAGCTCCTGAGACCCACGTGCCCTGGAAGCCGGGCAGCTGCAACAAGAGGAGGCATCACAGTGAGAATCCACAGCTAGGAGTAGTGCCCATCCGTTGCCACAACCAAAGAAAGCCTGCAGGCACGACTGAAGACCCAGCACAACCCCTCCAAAAAAAATAAATAAAAATTCTAGATTCCCCCCTCCCCCAAAAAAACCTGTAAAGATAGTGCAGAGGCGGCTTGTTTACCCCAAATCTAATTAATGTCTTATTTTACCCTGGAACGTCTGTCAAACTAAGGAGCCAACACTGGTACAGTTCTGTTAACTAAACACCAGATCTGTGTGGATTTTCCCAGGTTCCACCTAATCCTGCTTTTCTGTCCCAGGGGCCCCTGCAGCCCACCAGGCTGAATTCATTAGTCTGTCCCATCTGCTTCATCTCCTCTCGTCTGTGACCTTATCTTCCTTGGTTTTATTAATAGCTTCGTGATATTAGGTACAGAGTCCCCCCTCCTCAGTTGGAGTTTGAGTGATGTCATCTGGGATTCGTGTCTGGGCAAGGAAACCCAGAAAGGTCAGCGGAGTTTCTCAACTCTGTCAAGGCATCGCCTACTCACAGGCTAAGGTTGCCCTTCCAAAACCTGGTGAAAGCAGAAAGTGGGTTTTTCCCCACATTCAAGTCACACCCTGGCTCACATTTTCGCAGACCGTTCTTCGGAATCTAGGCACTTAAAAGTCCACAGAGGCGAGGAGGTGGGCTGTGGGGCTGGTCGTGTTGGATGGTAGAGGATTGACTTGGATTGTTTGGAATTTTTTTCTGTGTTTCGTTCGCAAACAGAAATGAGTGGAGGTGAAGCTGTGGATATTTAGCATGTGAAGCTGAAAGTGTCAGCGGCTCAGTAGTGTTCGACTCACTGCGACCCCATGGAGTGTAGCCCACCAGGCTCCTCTGCCCATGAAATTCTCCAGGCAAGAACCCTGGAGTGGGATGGAGCACGGGTCTCCTGCATCTTGACTGCTGAGCCACTAGGGAACCCATCCTCGGTTGTAGAACCGCTAGAGGAAAACTCCCATGCGGGGTTTGGACCTGGGAGGAGGATTCTGTTCTTGAGAGATCTAGAACAGCAAATGTGACTCTGCTGTTTCTTTGGGACTCTTACTCGCTTGTGGGTCAGCTCTGCTCAGCACACTGACCCGGGGGAACTCCGCTTGCAAAAATGCCACCTTCCAGCTCAGCGGACTGGCAGAGGTCACAGTGTTGTTCAAGGTCCCTCGTTGCATTAATCTGCAACCCTCCTGGGCAGCAAGTTTCAGAATGGCCTGGGGCTCACTCCTTCTCACAGTTCATCCCAATATTTTTCTATTTCTTCTTCTTCTTCTTAAGTCGCTGATCATGTCTGACTCTCGGCAATCTCATGGACCGCAGCACTGCAGGCTTCCCTGTCCATCACTGACTCCTAGACTTTGCTCCAACTCATGTCCATCAAGTTAGTGATGCCATCCAACCATCTCATCCTCTGTTTCCCCTTCTCCTCCTGCCTTCAGTCTTTCCCAGCCATCAGTTCAGTTCAGTTCAGTCGCTCAGTCGTGTCCGACTCTTTGCGACCCCATGAACCGCAGCGCGCCAGGCCTCCCTGTCCATCACCAACTCCCGGAGTTCACTCAGACTCACGTCCATTTAGTCATCAGTCTGTTCCAATGAGTCGGTTCTTTCCATCAGGTGGCCAAAGGATTGGAGTTTCAGCTCTAGCATCAGTCCTTCCAATGAATATTCAGGACTGATTTCCTTTAGGATTGGACTTGTTGGATCTCCTATACACTCACAAAAATAAAACCTGGAGCTGGCTGTGGCTCAGATCTTGAGCTCCTTTTTGCAAAATTCAGGCTTAAATTGAGGAAAGTAGGGAAAAGCACTAGGCCATTCAGCTATGACCTACATCAAAGCCCTTATGATTATAAAGTGGAGGTGATGAATAAATTCAAGGGATTCGATTTTTTTTTTTTTTATCAAGAGGCACAAATTTGAGGGAACAGACTCCTGACCTTTTTTCCGCCGGTACCACAGGGAGAGTAGATTTTGAAATGCTCATAGGCACGGGGTCACCTTTTCACCTTGATCGATACTGTATAGCCTGAGCTCGTCCTCTTAACATTATGGCCGTGGGACTTACTATGAAATTATCATATGCACACAGGTGATTATCATTTCAGCGTATCTTGAGAAGCCTTCTGTTTGCAATTCTATGAGTCCACTTTGTGAATACGCCATAGACGCACGTGAACCCTTTTCAAGGACATTTTAAGGACACTGTGATTTTCTTTGCAAAGAAGGGGTGAGAGGCGTCTTATAGGAATATAGAAGTTCTGAAACAAATGTTAGCATCAATCCTCAAACCAGTCTGTAAGCCACTGGTTAAACACTACACAGCTTGGACAATTTCTCTCTGAATGTTCCATATATTTTACTATTTTACTTGTGTGAATATTTTAATAATTTAGTTATTTACCTAAGTGTCTATCTTTATCTGTATGCTTGCATGCTAAGTCGCTTCATTTGTGTCTGACTCCGCAACCCCCTGGACCGTAGCCCAGCAGGCTCCTCTGTCCAAGGGATTCTCCAGGCTGGAATACTGGAGTGGGTTGCCACGTCCTTCTGCAGGGGATCTTCCCCACCCAGGGATCAAAGCTGTGTTTTTTATGCCTCCTGCATTGGCAGGCGGGTTGTTTACCACTAGCACCACCTGGGAAGCCCCGTATCTGTATATGTGTATATAAATTTCTTTGTATGTATGTCTGCATGCATCTTTTACCAGCATCTATATATCTGTATCTTTATCTGTATCAGTCTATATCATACCCATATCGTATCAATGACTCTACTAGGTCATGTTGTTCCCACCTGGGTTTATGTCTGAATTATGTCCATATTCATGTCTCTACCTGTATCTTTATTTATATACCAACTATGCATTTATGGGAGCCTCTCTGCTGGCTCAGGTGGCAAAGAATCTGCCATGCCGGAGACCTGCGTTCGATCCCTGGGTCCGGAAGATCCTCTAGAGAAGGGAATGGCAACCCACTCCAATATTCCTTTCTGGAGAATCCCATGGACAGAGGAGCCTGGCGGGCTATAGTCTATGGTATCGGAAAGAGTCAGATATGACTGAGCGACTCACACTTTTGTTTTCTTTATATATTTAAATCTATGCCATTCTGAACTCTGCATTTCCCAAAGTATTGCCGCAAAAGCCTCTTTAAAGTTTTCGCAAATGTCCCACGAATGTCCAGGAGTCTTATATTCTGTGATTAATTCTCTCAGGACGTTACATCCTCAGCATTTATTTTCTTTTCTGTTGCAGGGCATTATAAGATACTAACTATAGGTTATCATAAGATACTGAACGTACTACAGCACGTCCTTGTTTATTCTACATATAGTAGTCTCTGCTAACGTGAGGACTTGAAACCTTAAACAGTAACAGATCTCAACAGTAAAATAATCCCTAAGACTTCAAGCGCATACGTTTAAAGACACACACACACCCCGAAGATAAACAAGTTTGCAAGTCAAAACAGTATATACATCAGTCTACAAAATGGAATAAGCAATGCCCCTCTAGTGAAGCATGTGGGATTTATATGTATGAATTTGAAAATAAGCTATAGGTGCAATGCTGCTGCGTCGCTTCAGTCGTGTCTGACTCTGTGCGACCCCACAGACAGAGGCCCACCAGGCTATATCCCTCCAGTATCCCTCCCTGCCTCTCCCTCTTGGTAACCGAAAGCTTATTTCGTGCGTCTGTGAGGCTGTATCTGATATGTATAGAAGTGTCTCTGTACTATTTTTCGAGGTTCAACTTGTAAGTGATATGGTATGTTTGCCTTTGTCTGACTAAATTCATTCGGTGTGATCATCTCTGGGTCCCACCGCATGGCTGCAGATGACATTATTCCATCCTTTGTTACAGCTGAGTAGTGTTCCTCTGTATGTATGGAGCACATCTGTATACAATCATCTGTCGATGGGCATGTAGGTGCGTTCCCTGTCTTCGCCACTGTGAATACTTGCTGCCGTGAACATCACGATGCCTGTATTGTTTCAAATTCAAGGTTTTGCCTTTTACAGATGTATGCCCAGGAGGTAGGCTTGATGGATTATATGGTTGCTCTAATTTCAGTTCTTTTAAGGAACCCCTATTGCTCTTCTTGGGGGCTGCACCAATTTCCATTCCGACCAGCAGTGGTAGAGGGTGTCTTTTCTCCACGCCTGCTTCATTATTGTTGGTAGATTTTTTGATGGTGGCCGTTCTGACCCGTGTGAGGCACTAACCTTGCAGTTTCACTTGCATCTCTTTTATAATTTAGAAAGGTCTTCTTTGGAGAAATGTCCATTTAGATCTTCTGCCTGTGTTCGGACGGGGTTGTTTGTGATTTTCTGTCCTTGGGTTGCATGAGCTGTTTGTTTATTTTGGAAATTAAGCCCTTGTCCGTCCTGGCTCTTGGACGTATTTTCTCTCTCATTCTGTAGGTTGTCTTTTCATTTCGTTTGTGACTTCCTCTGCTGTGCAAAAAGCTTTTAAGTTTGGTTAGGTCCAGTTTGTTTATTTTTTGCTCTTATCTGTTTGCCTTTGGAGACTGACCTAAGAAAACATCGCTGGGATTTATGTCAGAGAATGTTGTGCCTGGGTTTTCTCCTGGGAGTTTTACGGTGTCATGTATTATAATAAAGTCTTTCTGCCATTCTGAGTTTATTTTTATATGTGGTAGGAAAGACTGTTTTAACTTCACTGATTTATATGTAATGTCTTTATTTTTTGGCTGGTAGAGGGTTTATGTAGTCTTGTACCTATAAATTATTTTCAGATTCATACATATAAATCCCACATGCTTTACCACAGGGCATTAGTTATTTTGTTTTGTAGATTGATGTATATACTGTTTTGATTTGTAAACTTGTTTATCTTTTGTGTGTGTGTTTTTAAACTTATGTGCTTGAAATCTTAGGGATTATTTTACTGTTGAAGGTTTCAAGTACTTGCAAGAAGCAAAAAAGAAAGAAAGAAAATGGAATAATGAATCCCAAGTACCCCATCACTCAATCTTAACAATTATGAATGCCTGATCTAAATGTTCCTATATAATGCCATGCCCCTCCCCCCACCAAATCTCATTATGGGGACGTATGCTTCATGTCCTGACATGTCAGTCCACTAGTTTAAGATGAAAAAGAACTATTTTTTTTTTCCATATGTAACAGTTGTATCTTTACTCCCTCTAAAAATTATCAACAGCTTCTCAGTATCACCAACAATGAAATCATGGAAGTCAGAGGAGTTTTAGTTTATTTTTTTATTTTTTATTTTTTTACCAGTTTGCTCGGACATGACTGAAGCGACGTAGCAGCAGCAGCAGCAGCTTACCCAAGGTGCGCGCGTTGCAGTCGGTTGATGTATCTTTTGAGTTTTGTGTGTCTCTGACCCTCTCCGTTTTTTCTCGCTAATTCTTCTTGAAGGAACCGCTCTTTTTATCCTATGTGAAAGTAGGTTATAGACTCAGCAAAAAGGAGTACTCAAGGTATTTTTAAAAGAACCAGAGTGTTTCCTGTAATACTCAGCTTACCAGCTCCTTAGGGAGGAAGCTTGCCTTACCTGATCCATTGTTCTCCTTAGAAGGAAAGCTTTGTGAGTATGGACCGGTGTTTCTGGGTCCCTTCTGGGATCACTGGTACCCATTTTATCTGGTTACTCATAGGAGAGGCAGAGATGGAGAGACTTGGATGGGAAGTTTTGCCCCATCATTACAAAGGCATCTACACACACACACACACACACACACACATTCCTGCGTTTTTATCCTCCTTTGCTAGCTCAGGTGCTGTGCTTAGTTGCTCAGTGGTGTCTGACTCTTTGTGACCCCATGAACTGCAGCCTTCCAGCCTTCCTCTGTCCATGGGATTCTCCAGGCAGGAATCCTGGAGTGGGTAGCCAGTCGCTTCTCCAGGGGATCTTGCCAACCCAGGGATCAAACCCAGGTCTCCCGCATTGCAGGTGGATTCTTTACCAGCTGAGCCGCCAGGGAAGCCCAAGAATACTGGAGTGGGGAGCCTATCCCTTCTGCAGGGGATCTTCCCGGCCCAGGAATCGAACCAGCGTCTGGGGAGCCTATCTCTTCTGCAGGGGATCTTCCCGGCCCAGGAATCGAACCGGCGTCTCCTGCATCGCAGGTGAATTTCTTACCAGTTGAGCCACCAGGTTAGCTCATAGTTGACCCAATTTTATCAAATTTATTTTATTTTTTAGGAAGAAACGTGCTGATTGAGTTTTGGCTGTGCTGCTGAGTCTTCATTGCTACCCATGGGTTTTTCTCCCGGCAGCAGTGGATTTGGGGAGGGCGGGTGGAGTTTACCCTCTAGTTGCAGAACACAGGCTCTCCGGCAAGTGCGCTTCAGTAGCTGGGGCTCCTGGTTCCAAACCTACTGCGTGTAGGGTCAGTAGTTGTGGAGCATGGGCTTCGTTGCCTTTGGAGTCTTATCTCCTGGACCAGCGATGAAACCCACGTCCCCTGCATTGACAGGTGGATTCTTAGCCACTGGACCAACAGAGAAGGCCAGATCTTTTCAGTTTGGTTAATAGTCCATGCTGTGTATCATATTTACAAAAATAAAGCTGAAACACGAGCAACCTAAACCACCCAATTATAGGGCTTCCCTGGTGGCTCAGCCGGTAAAGAATCCACCTGCAGTGTGGGGGACCTGGGTGGGATCTCTGGGTTGGGAAGATTCCCCTGGAGAAGGGAAAGGCTGCCCACTCCAGGATTCTGGCCTGGAGAATTCCATGGACTGTATAGTCCNTGGTGGCTCAGCCGGTAAAGAATCCACCTGCAGTGTGGGGGACCTGGGTGGGATCTCTGGGTTGGGAAGATTCCCCTGGAGAAGGGAAAGGCTGCCCACTCCAGGATTCTGGCCTGGAGAATTCCATGGACTGTATAGTCCACAGGGTTGCAAAGAGCTGGACACGACTGGGAGGCTTTCACTGCCATCATTCTTATGGGGCCCCCTGGTTAAGACAGTTTAGGGTCAGGTGGCTAACCGACGGGCTTTCTCATCACGGTTGGTCTATCTCACCCTTTCTCCCCACGACGGGTTTCCTGAGACATGACTGATACATCATAAGTGGAAGGTAACTTCCCTGGTGGCTCAGATGGTAAAGCGCCTGCCTGCGATGCGGGAGACCCGGGGGTCGGGAAGATCCCCTGGAGAAGGAAATGGCAACCCACTCCAGGACACTTGCCTGGAAAAATCCCACGGACGGAGGAGCCTGGTAGGCTATACTGTCCATGGGGTGGCAAAGTGGAAGGTGTCCAGTCTGATGACTTGACACCTTTATCTATTATAGAATAACTGCCACCAGCCCCGTTACGCCACACAACTACTGTTTCTTGTTCGTGGTGAGAACCTTCTCAACAGTGTTCAAGTGGAGGAGACCGTCCAATGAGTCCCCTGCCTATGAACCTTCACGTTGCAAACTTTGAAAGAAGCGGATGAGTTATAAACCCATGACACAGCAGTGCCGCTTACGTTAGCTGGGTCCCTGGGCTCACTCTGATGGACTTTGGAACAAATCGGACTTAAGAACACGGTCTCCGGACAGAACCAGTTCATGGGTAGAGGGGACTTTGTGTTGTCAGACCTTATCTCCTAACTGGAAGTTTTGACCCTTTGGCTGCCGTCTCCCCATTTCCGCCAACCCCCAGCCCCTGACACATTCTAAGTTTATTTCGTCCTTCAGCACAATGGCATAGACCCTTTCAGTCAGTGGGTCCATATCTGAGAAGAATAATACCTCTTGGATTTCTAACTTGTAGAGTAAAAGAAGAAGGATGACGTTGTTATCATTGATGTTGTCAAATAAAAGCGAATTTCATTGTCTTGGCAGAGCGGTAAAAATCCACCTGCCAATGCAAGAGACCAGGGTTCAATCCCTGAGTGGGGAAGATCCCCTGGAGAAGGAAATGGCAACCCACTCCAGTATCCTTGCCTGCTGCTCCTGCTGCTGCTGCTAAGTCACTTCAGTCTGTGCGACCTCATAGACGGCAGCCCTCCAGGCTCCCCCGTCCCTGGGACTCTCCAGGCAAGAATGCTGGAGTGGGGTGCCATTTCCTTCTCCAGTGCAGGAAAGTGAAAGGTGAAAGTGAAGTAGCTCAGTCATGTCTGACTCTTACCGGGTCGACCCCATGGACTGCAGCCCACCAGGCTCCTTCTTCCATGGGATTTTCCAGGCAAGAGGACTGGAGTGGGGTGCCATTGCCTTCTCTGATCCTTGCCTGGAGAATCCCTATGGACAGAGGAGCCTGGCGGGCTACAGTCCATGGGGTCTCAAAGAGTCAGATGCTACCGAGTTCATGCACTTGGGATTCTGTTAGCCTAGTACGCATGCCAGGCATGATCACAAAAACTGGGGGAACTGTTTGCCATGAGAGGTAGTAATTGTATTATTTTGGAAGCTCTGTTTTATACAAACTAGGCTTATTTGAATTATGTTGGTTGTAATGCGAAGGAGGATGTCGCGGATAGTCATTATTATGTTCTTGACCGCAAAGGAAGATGAAATTGATTTGTATAAGGGAGCACTTCAGAGCAAATAAAAAGCGAAAACAGGAACAGCAAAATCTCAGTGACTATGTTTCAGAACAAAGTGCCGAGCACAATGAAGGTAGCTTATCTAAAACTGGACGAAAGCGCGTTGCAGTTGGAAACCTCGGTAAGGTGAGGGTTGAGACAGTGTTTGAACATTTGATGCCTGGAATACGATTTGCACTTTTATAGATGAGCACGAATTGGGGGAGAGCTGCCCGTTGTTGAGAAGTTATTGGCATCAGTGGAAACCATAGAGACGTTCTTTGCAGAGTTTCTGACGCCTTGAAAATGGTGTTGCGTTCTGTACAGTGTTGCATTGATGGATTAAGATTAGATTCTTCCGCAAAATAAAAAGTGTTAATAATCTGTGAGTGATCACAAGATGGATTTGTATGGGGAAAAGCTGGTTTTGAGACATGCTATTGTTAACCTCAGAGGTTCAGACTGAATGTCGCTGACCCCAAAGAAGGCAGTGTAAGATCTGTGATAAGTGACTGCATTATAACTTACTTTCTGTTATCATTTTTAATTTCTGTAAGACATGGGCCCCTTCTCCCTTTTTTTTTTTTTTNTGTGGTGTTGGAGAAGACTCTTGAGAGTCCCTTGGACTGCAAGGAGATCCAACCAGTCCATTCTGAAGGAGATCAACCCTGAGATTTCTTTGGAAGGAATGATGCTAAAGCTGAAACTCCAGTACTTTGGCCACCTCATGAGAAGAGTTGACTCATTGGAAAAGACTCTGATGCTGGGAGGGATTGGAGACAAGAGGAGAAGGGGACAACCGAGGATGAGATGGCTGGATGGCATCATGGACTCGATGGACGTGAGTCTAAGTGAACTCCAGGAGATGGTGATGAACAGGGAGGCCTGGTGTGCTGCGATTCATGGGGTTGCAAAGAATCAGACATGACTGAGTGACTGGGCAGAAAGTGAAGAAGAATTATAGAGCCTCTTGATGAAAGTAAAAGAGGAGAGTGAAAAATTTGGTTTAAAGCTCAGCTTTCAAGAAACAAAGATCATGGCATCTGTTCCCATCACTTCATGGGAAATAGATGGGGAAATAGTGTCCATCTNTTGCAAAGAATCAGACATGACTGAGTGACTGGGCAGAAAGTGAAGAAGAATTATAGAGCCTCTTGATGAAAGTAAAAGAGGAGAGTGAAAAATTTGGTTTAAAGCTCAGCTTTCAAGAAACAAAGATCATGGCATCTGTTCCCATCACTTCATGGGAAATAGATGGGGAAATAGTGTCCATCTAATTTTGGGGGCTCCAAAATCACTGCAGATGGTGACTGCAGCCATGAAATTAAAAGACGCTTACTCCTTGGAAGGAAAGTTATGACCAACCTAGACAGCGTATTAAAAAGCAGAGACATTACTTTCCAAAGAGAGGTGAGAGTTGGACTGTGAGGAAAACTGAGCACCAAAGAATTGATACTTTTGAACTGTGGTGGTGGAGAAGACTCTTGAGAGTCCTTTGGACTGCAAGGAGTTCCAACCAGTCCATCTTAAAGAGATCATTCCTGAGTATTCATTGGAAGGACTGATGCTGAAGCTGAAACTCAAGTACTTTGGCCTCCTCATGTGAAGAGTTGACTCATTAGAAAAGACCCTGATGGTGGGAGGGACTGGGGGCAGGAGGAGAAGGGGATAATAAAGGATGAGATGACTGGATGGCATCACTGACTTGATGGACAGGAGTTTGGATAAACTTTGGGAGTTGGTAATGGAGGAACGCCTGGCGTGCTTTGATTCATGGGGTTGCAAAGAATCGGACATGATTGAGTGACTGAATTGAACTGAACTGAACCACCGTCATGGCATCCAGTCCCATCACTTCATGGGAAATAAATGGGGAAACAGTGGAAACAGTTCAGACTTAATTTTTTGGTCTCCAAAATCACTGCAGATGATGAATGCAGCCATGAAATTAAAAAACATTTACTCCTTGGAAGAAAAGTTATGACCAACCTAGATAGTATATTCAGAAGCAGAGATATTATTTTGCTGACTAAGGTCTGTCTAGTCAAGGCTATGGTTTTTCCAGTGATCATGTATGGATGTGAGAGTTGGACTGTGAAGAAGGCTGAGCACCAAAGAATTGATGCTTTTGAACCGTGGTGTTGGAGAAGTCTCTTGAGAGTCCCTTGGACTGCAAGGAGATTCAACCAGTCCATTCTGAAGGAGATCAGCCCTGGGATTTCTTTGGAAGGAATGATGCTAAAGCTGAAACTCCAGTACTTTGGCCACCTCATGAGAAGAGTTGACTCATTGGAAAAGACTCTGATACTGGGAGGGATTAGGGGCAGGAGGAGAAGGGGACGACCGAGGATGAGATCGCTGGATGGCATCACTGACTCGATGGACGTGAGTCTGAGTGAACTCTGGGAGATGGTGATGGACAGGGAGGCCTGGCGTGCTGCGATTCATGGGGTCACAAAGAGTCGGACATGACTGAGCGGCTGAACTGAACTGAACTGAACTACCGTCATCTGAATTGCCAGGCAAATGACCTGGGCTAGAAAGTGGTAATGGCGCAGTTGAAAAGTAGTTAAATTCTAGAGGTCTTTAAGAAGTAGAATTGCAGAACTTGGTAATCAGATTCATGTTTTAGGAAGAAAGATGAACCAAGGATATGCCCACATTGGTGGTTTGGGTAAATAAATTGTTGGTGATAGTGCTGGTCACTGGGGCAATATTTATTATTATGCCTTTGCCCATTTAAAGGTTTATCTCCAGGGCAGAATTACTGAAAGCAGTAGTAAATACCTGTAAGACAATGGTCTCCATCTTACTGAATAATGACATTACTAATTAGCTTTTAAAAAGTAAATGTATGAATTCTTAAATTCTGCCACCCCTTCTCGAGCAAGACTCTAATTTAATTGGTTAGTATATAACCTAGGATAATAATATTTTAAAGACCCCTACTGTCCAATCCAGGTGATTCTGAAACACTGCCATTGTTGAGAGCTCCTGGTCTAAGAAGAAAGCAAGATCTGATACAAGGATAAGACATCCTTATCTCTATTGAAAGTCTTTGACTATCAGGGTTTAATAGCATGAAGATAATTCCACAAGTCTGTTCAAAATTCAATGCAGCATTCTTCTCTAATCACTCCATCATCTCTTACATAGCATCAGTCTCTTATACAGCAACAGACCCTTTTACATTGTCAGTCTCCAAAACCTTCCATCAACGGTAAAATTCACAAATTCAAAATCTGAATCATCTTTGAGTCTCTTCTTCCTTTATTTTCAATTGCCAAATCCCACTAGTTTTCTCTTCACAATTCACTTATAAATATATATATATATTTCCCCAATTTCACTATCTGAATCCTCCCACCTGGCTTATTCTGAAGTCCTGCTAATGGTCATCTCCCCTTTCAAGGTTGCTCACCCACCCCTTGCCACTGCTTCCTATTCCCATGTCATGATCTTTCTAAAATATAATTTCCATCATGTCACTTTCCTGATCAGTTTTTTTCTTCACCTGATATTCATATCCTTTATAATCTACCTTTCCAGGTTATTATTTAACTAATTACTTTCAAAACAATTGGCTTCAGCAAATCTGGGCATATTCATTACTTATATATGAAACACTCCTTCTTTCTCTGCACTTTTGACATGTTTCTCATGTTTCTCTCTCTTCATTCAGCTCCCACCCATTCATTAAAACCTGCTGAATCCTAACCTTCTCAACATAGCCTTCCCTAATCATTCCAAAGTGTAATCTTCCCATGAACTCATAGCAATTATTGTTTATACCACTCATTTGCTACTTAAGGTTAAATCCCTCTGTGAAATTTCTCTTAATTTATGCTGCAATTTAATGTCTCATTTTCCCAAATAGTTTATAAGCTGTCGGTATGAGGATAAAACATGGCTCCTATAAGGTTCTTTGAACATAATAAGTATTCAAATTTATTATTTAAAGAAATGAATAAATGAATGAATAATGATCTGGTCTTTACATATCACAGTGACTATGTGTCTTACTTTTGATACTGATGGGAAGATTTGTCCTCATCTTCCTCTCCAGATCAGGGTTCCTTATACCTATAATTTTTGCAAGGTTACTATGTTACCCCAGATGCATTATCACAGTGCATGATTATAAGACAGTCAAGTGCACACACCAAACCCAAAGGATAATGCAGAGGAGTCCACTACTTTTTCCTTCAATTTTCATTTCAGTCCATGTTGATAATACTTGAGGTGTGAATTGTAGTGTCCCTTCTCCCTGGCCTTCTATCCTTCTCTTTCCTTCCTTCAGTGTGTATACTCTTTGCTTTTTGTTCTTTGTTTTTATTTTATTTTTTTCTTTTTGTTTTTTTAAACTCCTCCACCTCTTTCAGACTCAGTCTTCGGGTCTGCTTTGAACTCCTCTCAGCCTCTGGTCTAGATTTTCCTTTAATGGAACTGACGGGAAATGAGGGAGCTTCAGATCCTGTGCAGGATGTAGGGTGGAAGAAGAACCAAAAATAGGCCCCTTCCCAGAGCACCTTCTGTGGCAAAAACAAAATATGTTATTATGCTCAAGGAATGGCTGTCTCCTTTCTTGGACTTACCAAAAAACCTATGTTAGTTATCTTAGTTTGGTAGGAGTCCAGATGCTAGAAGCAGTGGGAAGGACATGTGGTTTGTCCCCAGGAAAAAGAGGGAAGAAAAATGTGGAGGAAGTGATTCTGTACTTGAGACAGTGTCTTGAGGTACACTGACCACCATCTTCTGCCCCATGCAAAGCACAACATTCTCTCCTTAGCTGGCACAGAATAGTGTTTCTCAGGAAGGATGTCATAGCTTTTTTTCCAAACTGTGTCTCCTTTTTAATCCCCAAAACCATCTGGAACAACCTGTTATGTAGTCCAGTGCCAAGAAATATGAATGAGTCAGATATCTAAAAGGGGCCATGAATATATTCTCTCTGGATCAAAATGGTAGGAAGTAAGTGGAAGCTCGATTTAGGGGAAAAAAAAAAAAACTAAAATGTGTAGTTTTATAAAAATAGAATGGTTTCTCTCCCTCACTGAATGAATTTTTGGTGATGGAGTTCAGCCAGCTGAGCTGTCCACATGGTGAGGCTGTCCTAGAGTAGTTTATGCACTGGTTGAGCAGTTGTACTCCATGGCTCATAAGGTTGTTTTCAACACAGGGATTCTAGGTGTACTGTAGTTAGTGGAAGCTTCTGAGTTGTTGTTGGGAGAACCCAGGATTTGGCCTTAGAAAACACAACCTCTAGTCTCAGCCTGAATCAGCTCCCCTATTCCTCATGTTTGAACCAAGGAAGTCCTAAGAACCTGGCAAATGTCGACATGCTACCTTTGTGACCACCAAACTATAAATAACATCAAGCAGAGACTATATCACAGTCTGAAAGACTGACAGCATCTCTGAAAATGATGTATTTTGATCCACTTAGTTTACAGAAGAGAGAACTGAGGTTCAGAGAAGTTGAATTTTATGCATTATTTTTGGTTCCCACAGTACTTAATATATCATGGGTTCTATATATACATATAATGATTCTTGAGTTAAGCTGAATTTGCAAAAGATGGGCTTAATTTTCATGAGGATCAGATGGTTATTTGAAATCAGTCTGATATTTTTGGTTCCTGTACCCTCCCAGATTTTTTCTTCATATGCTCAGATAGCCAGCCCCTATTTCTTGCCCATATGGCAGCATTTGATTGTGAGTCTGCTGTGGGGCTCAGCCAAGCATGGCTTGTGATACCTGCAGCCGCTCCTGCTGTAGTTCCCAGCTCCCAAATATCCCTAGAGACAGCCAGGTGCTGGGCCATTAGGGCAGACATCTCTCTACTTTTCCTTGGCATAGTTCATACATGAAGGAGGCCAGCAGGTACAATACCGCCTTCCCCCAAATCCCACTCTCTGCCCTCTCAAACCAGACCCCACATCCGCATTATAGAATTCTATAACAAATACCAGATATGAAGTCAGAAAACATGAATGCCAATCCTGGTTTGGTCAGCAATAGTCTGGGTAGTTGGTCAGACTAAGCTGGGAGTTTGATCAGGGAAATTCAAAGGATAAGAAAGAGGTAAAATATTGAAAATGCTTTGTATAATAAATGTTACGTACATTTGTCTCTTATCCTTGCACTATTTTTTCTGCCATTTTTTTTTTTTTTTTGGTCAACCAAATAGTTCTCTCTATAGTGACATGGAAATGACCCTGACCTTGTTAATTATTTAAGGTGCATGTTCTTGGGTGAGTACTTGATCTTTCTAAACATCAGTGTCTTCATTTTTAAATGAGGTATTACCCTCTTGCTCTGCCTACTTCAGAGTTACTGTGAAAATCAAAGGAGATATTTTGTCACAATGCTTCATAACTTGAAATTTAGAAAGTTTCTTAATGCACAGTGATTACTTTTCTACATCATGCCCTCTCAGCTCTGTTTTCTGCCTCTTAACTAAATCCTCTTCTTGATGTACAATTTTCTTCTACTGCCAGTAGGAACTTTCTGTCCCACATAGGCATTTGAAATGAAGTAATCAATTAAAAAATGTGGGAAAAAAATCCATCCATGTCTCCAAAACACATTTACATAATCCATGTTTGAGAAATGAACTTGCAGTTACCAAGTGTTACTTTATATATTCACAGTCTTTTGTTTGGAAACAGTTTCCCCTTCATGTCTTCATCTGACTCTCAGTAAAAACCAAGGAGGTAGGGAAGGGATCCATAAACACACTGTGCAAACAGGAACCAAGCCTTGTGGAAGAGATGGCTCCAGGTCACTTAGCAGATAGCATGCTGACTGTGAATCCAGAGATTTGTGTTCATTCTTTCTCATTATTTACTCATTAACTATGTGAGTTTGAACATAGAGGGTCTCTGCATTGTTTCATTTCTTCTCTTAAACATGGAAATAAACATACCTATTTTATGGATTTTTCCTGAGATGGAAATAAGAAAATGATAAGCAATGTTAATTAAATGCCTTTTGCACATAGTAAATGCTGAGCAATAGTAACTGTTCTTGTTAATAAGACCCTGAGTGTTCCATTTCAAAGCTTTTCCCATTCAACGAGGTCCTGATTTTTTTCTTTCTTTTTTTTTTTTTTTTCTTTTGAACAATACAGGCATTTTAACCTCATACATTGTTTAGCTCTAAATTATCTCTGGTACAGTAAAACTGGACTTCTTTACCTTAGGTAAGAGTAGATTATTTTGAATGACTATGTAATTAGCTAGCCAAGATTTCAACTTTAGCTGTATAACTATCTTTGTCTAGAAAAGCATTGTATAATTATTTGAACATTCCCTTTGTGCTTTTCTTTTATTATTTTATGAAAATGAGAGGGAAACAGAAAAATGAATGTGCTCATACTTGTAGCAAGAAACACAAGTCCCATAAATTTACTGTGGTTGAGACAAAGATGGCAGTCCCTAGACAGTCTAGAATTGATGAATCTGTGTTGAAGCCTTAAGCTGATCAACTGGGCATAGACTTGCAAAGGAAAAGAATACAAGAATGAATAGAGCCCTGGAAATACACCTTTTATAATTCCATATAACTAGTAAGGTATATTTGGGAATTATTTTTTATGATTTTTTAACTTTTTAGAGACAAGAAAATCACTATAATCTTTAAATCAATTATTTGAATTTCTCATAGTTGATTTCCATGTGAGAAGGGTTAAAGTCAGTATCTAAGAAGATGGGGACTTGCTTCCAGAAAAAGTCAATGTATAAAAATTATTGGTATTAATAATATGTTCCCCTCAGAGTTGTTTTGTTCTAGTCTTCAGGAAAATACAGAGAAAATCCAAAATTGCAAGGTAATTTTTGTAAGAAAACAAGAACAAAACAGCAATACAAGCATTGCTGATTGCAGAGGACCTTAATAATATAGCTCTTAAGCACATTTGTTAGTATATTAACGGAACATTTCTAAGGAAAAACATGATTCTTGCCTCTGCTACACTCAAGGAAGCTGGATACTGCTGACTGGTGTCTGCCCTGACAATAGATGGAACTGGAGATCTATTTCCTTGAGGCTGTATAAGAAGTGTTTATTGATACCTTTGTGCATTTCTGGATGACAAAAAAAACAAAGTATATTTTCTTTAATAGTCTTTACCTCACTCATTCTTTAATAAAGATGTTTAAGTTAGGTCACTGGAGAAGCTCGAAACTCAGGCCATGTTCCTTTAAACAAAATGACATTTCTTAGTAAAGAGGTTCTCAGTGTCCCCTGCAGAAATGTATCTGATTTCAGAAAAGGATTGATTCAAATAAAAATGTGTTTGTATAAGAAAAATTATTTTCTGCTGAGAAAACACATAGTTTGGGGTAAATTTATAGTTCTGGCCAGGTCATTAATATCTGGTTGTCAAAAAGTATTGGTTTGAACAAAAATATGTTGTAATAAAAATGCATGGTTTTGAAGAAATTTATTGGCCCCATGAAAACCTATTCAATTCTGAAAGATATGTTGATTTCAATGAAAAATCTATTTGTTTTACGGGAGATAGTGCTGGACTTTCAGCTTTTCTATGGGAAATCCTCTCTATGACATTGATATTCACTTAGAAAAATGAAACATAGGCATAATTAGTGGGAAGATGGTGAAGAGAGAGTAGAAGTTCCACTTAATCAATAATACTTAACACAGACGTAACGAGCGTCCATCTTCTGGGCATATTGACAAACATTGCCAGTGAATCCTTCCAAACAGCCCAAAGAGGGGTGTGGCTGCCTGTGATTTTAGAGGATGAACACTCATTGTAAGACAAGAATTAGGAAGATGGAAAAAGAGTCCCAAGTTGAACCTCAAATATAGCGAGGCTCAAGCAAACCACTGATTTGTTAGATGCCTACAGTAAACTCAGCCTACAGACTGGTCCTTCTCTCCTGTCCCTGTCTGTGGTAGAGATAGAGTCTTGAAACACTTAAGAACCTAGTTGTCAGATCCTTTTCTCTCAAAAAAATATATTCACTTTTGAAAAAGTGACATATGAAAACGGCATCATCACTGGGCTTGCTCAGGGTGGGCAAAGCGGTCTGTGTCTTTTCTCTAAAGCAAAAGTCTGTCTTTAAAATATTGATGAAAATTAGTGAATCCAAAAATCAATTCTGATATCTTTAGCTATTTGTTTAAAGCAGGAGTTGACAAACTTTCCCTGTTAAAGTCCAGATAATGAATATTTTAGGCTTTGCATGGAGTAAGTTCTTCATTGCTACTACTCAACTGAGCCATGTAGTGTAAACTCAATTGTAGACAATAAGTAAATGAATGAGCATGACTGTGATTCAATAAAACTGAACAGATAGTGGCTCAATAAGGCCCACAGACCTTAATATGCTTAAAGAATCATTCATTTCATAGCTTACCCAAGTAGGTGTGCAGAAATATGCCATTAAGAAAGCTAGTAGGCAGGGAGCAAACATGGATAACCTATGAAAAATGACACATGTACAGTTCCCAAGAGAAGTGGACTGATGCAGAGAGAATCCAGAGGACAATGTCTTGAAGGATGAAGAGTCTACAGTAGATTCAAGGAATCAAGTGTAATATTAGAACCCTGTCTCATTCTTTCATACTTATTAAAACTTCATTGTTTGACATTCTTTTCTTTCAGTATTTGTCAAAAATAAGCAGTAAGAATAGGGTTTAGTTGTGAGCTTTCTTTTCGTAAAATTCTAGAGGTAAGTACAAAATAGTTTTTTTTTTTTTTTAAATTCTAACTGTGGGCTGCTGTTGGATGTGGTTCTAGGTATGTTATAGGAAAGTGGAGCTCATGGTCAGATCTCCTTTGCCTTAAAATAGTTGCCTTGGTCAAATGTGGTGTTACGCAGGATTCCATGACAATAAGCTAAACATTCAAGAAGTTCTCTGATAGTCATACTGCCGGAAGCTGTACAGGCAGAATGGGCAAGGTCATACCCAGAATGTGTGTTGATTTCTATCAAGATAAATAAAATTCATCACTTCTCTGGTGAAAAAGTAAAATGTAGTCAATTTGCTGCTAAGTGACTAATTGTCCCATTGAGAGATCCTGTTATGTGAATGGATGAGCATAATTTCTGTGTGGTGATTGTGGACAACTACCAGCAGCAATACCTACATCAGCCTTGGTAAGCGGAAGCCAGTGCCCCTTGACCATGTATCACCTACATTCCTGCCATCATGACTACTCCATTTATGCACCTATTGTGCTATCACTGAGATGACCAAGGATACAAACTGACTGAGCTATTGGAGTCATTCTGTCTACTTTTTATTTAGTTTCTCTTCTGGGTTAAATGTTCTTTAGTGGGTGTTCATATATGACTTGAAGATACACATCTTACCCATTCCCAGAGGTCCCACAGAGACTGAACCAGACCTGCCTTTGAATGTTTGAGTGTCTCCTGTGGAGGCATGGGTCATCAGTGACCTGCTGTGGCAACAGAGACTCAGGCCACAGCAGACCTGGGTCACCCAGCATGTGGCATAAGCCCTCTTGGTGGACATCACCATTAGTCCCACCATAGAGCTACCGAGCACATGACCCACAAACTGCAGAACAATTATACCAAAGAAATGCTCACACTGTTAAGGAAGTTCTAGGACACAAAATAGATTTCCCAATCTGGGGACCCAGCAAAGGGACTGAAAACTCCCAGGGAATTTGACTTTGAAAGCCAGTGGGAGTCTGAGCCAGACTAGCCTGTGAGTATTCAGGAGTCACTGATGGAGGCATAGGTCAACAGTATGGCCTCAGACAAACCAACAAGGAGGGGAAAAAAGCCCCATCAATCAACAGAAAATTGGATTAAAGATTTACTGAACATGGCCCTGTGCATCAGAATAAGACCCAGTTTTCCCCACAGTCAATCTCTCCCATCAGGATAGTTTCCCAAGCCTCATCCTTATTCATCAAAGGGCAGACAAAATGAAAACCACATTCAAAGAAAATTAACCAAACTAATCACATGGATCACAGCCTTGTCTAACTCAGTGAAACTATGAGCCATGCCATGTAGGGCCACCCAAGACAGATGGGCCATGGTGGAGATTTCTGACAAAATGTGGTCCAATGGAGAAGGGAATGACGAACCACTTCAGTATTCTTGCCTTGAGAACCCCATGAACAATATGAAAAGGCAAAAAGATATGACACTGAAATATGAACTTCCCAGATTGGTAGATGCCCAGTATGCTATGAAGAAATAAGTCCAAAAAGAATGAAGAGAGGGAGCCAAAGTGAAAAGAGTGCCCAGTGGTGAATGTGACTGGACATGGAAGCAAAGTCCGATGCTATAAAGAACAATATAGCAAAGGAACCTGGAATGTTAGGTCCATTAATTAAGATAAATTGGAAGTGGTAAAACAAGAGATGACAAGAAGGAACATTGACATTTTAGGAATCAGTGAACTAAAATGGACTGGAATGGGTGAATTTAATTCAGATGACCATTATATCTACTAGTGTGGGCAAGAATCCCTTGGGAGAAATAGAGTAGCCCTCATACTCAACAAAACAGTCCAAAATGCAGTACTAGGATGTAGTCTCAAAAATGACAGAATGATCTCTGTTCATTTCCAAGGCAAACCATTCAATATCAAATTAATCCAAGGCTATGCCCTGACCAGTAATGCTGAAGAAGCTGAAGTTGAACAGTTCTATGAAGACATACAAGACCTTCTAGAACTAACACCAAAAAAAGATGTCCTGACTGGAATGCAAAAGTAGGAAGTCCAGAGATACCTGCAATAACAGGCAAGTTTGGCCTTGAAGTAAACAATTAAGCAGGGCAAAGACTAACAGTTTTTTCAAGAGAATACACTGGTCATAGTAAACACCCTTTTCCAAAAATACAAGAGATGACTGTATACCTGGACATGACCAGATGGTCAACACCAAAATCAGATTGATCATAATCATTGCAGCTGAAAATGGAGAAGCTCTACACAATCAATAAAACAAGATTGGGAACTGACTGTGGCTCAGATCATGAACTCCTTATTGCCAAATTCAGACTTAAACTGAAGAAAGTAGAGAAAACCACCAGGCAATTCCAGTATGACCTAAATCAAATCACTTACAGTTATACAGTGTAAGTGACATACAAGTTCAAGGGATTAGATCTGGTAAACAGAGTGCCTAAAGAACTATGAATGGAGGTTTGTGACATTGTATAGGAGGCAGTGATCAAGACCATCCCCAAGAAAAAGAAATGCAACAAAGCAAAATGGTTGTCAGAACAGGCCTTCCAAATAGCTGAGAAAAGAAGAGAAGCAAAAAACAAAGGAGAAAAGAAAAAGTGTACCCATCTGAATGCAGATTTCCAAAGAATAGCGAGGAGAGATAAGAAAGCCTTCCTCAGTTATCAGCACAAAGAAATAGAGGAAAACAATAGAACAGAAGACTAGAGATCTCTTCAAGAAAATTAGAGATATCAAGGGAACATTTCATGCAAAGATAGGCACAATAAAGTACAGAAATGGTATGAACTTAACAGAAGCAGGACATATTAAGAAGAGGTGGCAAGAATACACAGAAAAACTATACAAAAAAGATCCTAATGACCCAGATAACCATGATAGTGTGATCACTCACTTAGAGCCAGACATCCTGGAATCTGAAGTGAAGTAGACCTTAGGAAACATCACTACAAACAAAGCTTGTGGAGGTGATGGAATTCCAGCTGAGCTATTTCAAATCTTAAAAGACAATGCTGTGAAAGTGTTGCACTCAATACGCCAGCAAATTTGAAAAACCCATCAGTGGCCACAGAACTGGAAAATGTCAGTTTTCATTCTAATCCCAAAGAAAGGCAATGCCAAATAATGTTCAAACTATTGCACAATTGCACTCATCTCACACCCTAGCGAAGTGATGTTCAAAATTCTACAAGTGAGACTGCAACAGTACGTGATCCAAAAACTTCCAGGTGTTCAAGTTGGATTTAGAAAAGGCAGAGGAGCCAGAGGTCAAATTACCGACATTCACTGGATCATGGAAAAAGCAAGAGAGTTCCAGAAAAACATCTACTTCTGCTTTACTGATGATGCCAAAGCCTTTGACTGGGTGCATCACAACAAACTGTGGAACGATCTTAAATATATGGGAATAGCAGACCACCTTACCTGCCTCTAGAGAAATCTGTATGCAGCAGAAGAAGCAACCATTAGAACCGGACACAAAACAATAGACTGGTTCTAAATTGGGAAATGGAATACATCAAGGCTATATATTGTTATGTGAAATGCCAGCTGAATGAAGCACAGGCTGGAATCAAAATTACAGGGAGAAATATCAATAAACTCAGATATGCAGATGACACCACTCTTAGGGCAGAGGGGCTTCCCTTGTGACTCAGCTGGTAAAGAATTTGCCCTACAAAATGGGAGATCTGGATTTGATCCCTGGGTTGGGAAGATCCCTTGGAGAACGGAAAAGCCAGTATTCTGGCCTGGAGACTTCCATGGTCTGTGTAATCCATGGGGTCGCAAGGAGTCGGACACAACTGAGTGACTTTCGCTTTCACTTTATGGCAGAAAACAAAGAGGAACCGAAGAGCATCTTGATGAAAGTGAAAGAGGAGAGTGAAAAAAAAAAAAAAAAAAAAGGCTTAAAACTCAACTTTTGAAAAACTAAGATCGTGGCATCCAGTTACATCACTTCATGGCAAATAGATGTGGAAACAATGGAAATACTGACAGACTTTATTTTCTTGGGCTCCCAATTCACTGCAGATGATTCCTGCAACCATGAAATTAAAAGACCCTTACTTCTTGGAAGAAAAGCTATGACCAATCTAGACAGTATATTAAAAAGCAGAGGCATTACTTTGCCAACAAAGGTCCGTCTAGTCAAAGCTATGTTTTTCCTCTGGTCATGTATGGATGTGAGAGTTTGACTATAAAGAAAGCTGAGTGCATTAGAATTGATGCTTTTGAACTGTAGTGTTGGAGAAGACTCTTGAGAGTCCCTTGGACTGCAAGGAGATCAAACCAGTTAATTCTAAAGGAAATCAGTCCTGAATATTCATTGGAAGGACTGTTGCTGAAGCTGAAACTCTAATACTTTGGCCACCTGATGCAAAGAACTGACTCATTGCAAAAGACCCTGATGCTGGGAAAGATCGAAGGTGGGAGGAGAAGGGAACCACAGAGGATGAGATGTTTTGATAGCATCACCGACTAGATCAACATGAGTTTGAGTAAACTCTGGGAGTTGGTGATGGACAAGTAGGCTTGGCATGCTGCAGTTCATGGCATTGCAGAGTCAGACACAACTGAGTGACTGAACTGAACCCATTTGTATACACTTGCAATAAACATTATGTGACATCTTTTCTCATTACTGCTTCCTCTAACATCATAGGCTCTGCCGGGTTATGTGATCCAATCAACTTCAGTTCTCAAATCACAAGTTGGACCTGTTACAAATGCTTTCTTAAGATTTTTAAATTTACTCTCTTGGTGTAAGGTAGAGACAGTTTTAGAGGCTTTCATTTGGTCTTCTTCAAAATGACAGTTTAAATTCCAAAGCAAAAGAATCAATTTGACAGCTCTGGTAAGTACCAAGTATGCTTACTTCTATTACAGATTCAAAAACTCAAATTAGCGAAATAAATAACAGTGGATCTTCCACTATAATTAAGGATTGGGCAGGGACTATATTTAATTGGCTTGTCTCCCTAAAGCTCTAAAATTGCAACTAACTGCTAAACAACCATTGACAGGAGAATGTTGGATCCTACCAAAAAAGATGCTCCATGTCCAAGGGCAAAGGAGAAGCCTCAGCAAGGTGGTAGGAAGGGTAACATTGCATTTAGACCAAACACCATACACGCAGAGATGTTTGAAGGGTGCAAACAAAACCTTGTGTTCACCAGGACCCAGGAACTCCACAAGAGATTGAGCCATACCTGCCTTTAAGTGTTTTAGTGTCTCCTGAGGAGGCATAGGTCTGCAGTAGCCTGCCATGGGTACAGAGACTCTGGTTGCCACAGACCTGGGAAGCATGGCATGTGTCACAAGTCCTCATGGAGGAGGTTGCCATTAGCCCCACCAGAGAGTCACTGAGCAGACAACCCACAAACTGGAGAACAACTATACCAAAGAAGTTCTTGCACTATTGCGAAAGTTCTAGGGCCCAAGACAGATTTCCCAAACGTGGGATCCAGCAAAGGAACTGAGAACCCCCAAGTAATTTGACTTTGAGGACAATGAGATTTGATGGTGGAACTTCCACAGGACTGGAGAATCAGACTTGTGGAGGGCACAAACAAAACCTGAGGTATACCAGGATCCAGGAGAAAGGAGCAGTGACCCCACAAGAGATGGAGCCAGACTTGTCTGTGNTGAGAACCCCCAAGTAATTTGACTTTGAGGACAATGAGATTTGATGGTGGAACTTCCACAGGACTGGAGAATCAGACTTGTGGAGGGCACAAACAAAACCTGAGGTATACCAGGATCCAGGAGAAAGGAGCAGTGACCCCACAAGAGATGGAGCCAGACTTGTCTGTGAGTATCCAGGAGTTGCCAGGGGAGGCATGGGTCAACAGTGGCCTATCTTGAGGACAGGGACCCTGAATAAAACACTACTATGAGCCATGGTGGGCTGGTGTAAGTCTTCTTGAAGGAGGCCATAATTGCAATTACGACCTTCAACCCTTGCTTCAACACTTGGTCCTTGGAAGAAAAGCTATGACCAACTTAAACAGCATATTAAAAATTGGAGATATCACTGCCAACAAAGGTCCATCAGAGAAAGCTGTTTTTTTCCAGTATTCATGTATGGATATCAGAATTGGACTATAAAGAAAGCTGAGCTCCAAAGAACTGATGCTTTTGAATAGTGGTGTTGAAAAAGACTCTTGAGAGTTCCTTGGACAGCAAGGAGATCCAGTCAATCCTAAAGGAAATCAGTCTTGAATATTCACTAGAAGGACTGATGCTGAAACTGAAACGCCAATACTTTGGCCACCTGATGAGAAGAACTGACTCATTGGAAAAGACCCTGATGCTAGGAAAGACTGAAAGTGGGAGGAGAAGGGGACAAAAGAGGATGAGATGGTTTGATGCCACCATGGGCTTGATGGACATGAGTTTGAATAAGCTCCGGGAGTTAGTGATGGACAGGGAAGAATGTTGTGCTGCAGTCCATAGTATCACAAAGAGTCAGACAAGAATGAACAACTGAACTGAACTGAACTGAACTGACCTTTACCCCTACCATAGTTTGACCTTAGGCAAAACTACAGGGAGGTAGTAGTTTTGCCCCCCCCCATCAATAGAAAATTGGATTAAAGACTTACTGAGCATCCCCCACCCATCAGAGCAAAATCCAGATTCCCCCACAACAAGCTCTTCCCATCCAGAAGCTTCCACAAGCCTCTCATTCTTATTCATCAGAGGGCAGACAGAATGGAAACCAAAATGACAGAAAACTAACCAAACTGAGCACATGGATCACAGCCTTGTCTAACTCAGTGAAACTCTGAGCCATGCCATGTAGGGCCACCCAAGACAGAAGGGTCATGGTGGAGAGTTCTGACAAAATGTGGTCCAGTGGAGAAGGGAATGACAAACCAGTTCAGTTTTCTTGCCTTGAGAACTCCATAAACAGTTTGAAAAGGCAAAAAGATATGCCACTGAAATATGAACTTCCCAGACTGGTAGATGCCCAATATGCTATTTGAGAAGAGTGGAAAATAACACCAGAATGGATGAAGAGATAGAGCCAAAGTGAAAATAGTGCCCAGTGGTGAATGTGACTGGTAATGAAAGTAAAGTCTGATGCTATAAAGAACAATATTGTATAAGAACCTGGAATGTTAGGTCCATGTTCAAGGAAAAATTGGACGTGGTCAAAAGGGAGATGACAAAAAGTGAACACTTGACATTTTAGGAATTAGTGAACTAAAATAGACTGGAATGGGCAAATTTAATTCAGATAATCTTTATATCTACTACTGTGGGCAAGAATCCCTTAGAAGAAATGGAGTAGTCCTCATAGTCAGCAAAAGAGTCTGAAATGTAGCATGTGGGTGCAATCTCAAAAATAACAGAATGATTTCTGTTCATTTCCAAGGCAAACCATTCAATATCACAGTAATCCAAGTCTATGTCCCAATCACTGATGCTGAAGAAGCTAAAGTTGAATGGTTCTATGATGATCTACAAGATCATCTAGAACTAACAAAAAAAAGATATCCTTTTCATTTTAGGGGACTGAAATACAAAAGTAGGAAGTCAAGAGATACCTGCAATAACAGGCAAGTTTGGCCTTGAAGCAGGGCAGAGACTGACAGAATTTTGCAAAGAGAATGAACTGGTCACAGCAAATACCCTCTTCAAACAACACAAGAGATGACTTTACACAGAGACATGATCAGATGGTCAATACTGAAATCACATTGGTTATATTCTTTGCAGGCAAAGATGGAGAAGCTCTATACAGTCAGCAAAACAAGACCAGGAGCTGACTGTGACTCAGATCATGAACTCCTTATTGCCAAATTCAGACTTAAATTGAAGAAGTCAGTGGAAACCGAGCATTCAAGTATGACCTAAATAAAATCCTTTACAATTTTACAATGAAAGTGACAAATAGATNGACAGGCTCTATACAGTCAGCAAAACAAGACCAGGAGCTGACTGTGACTCAGATCATGAACTCCTTATTGCCAAATTCAGACTTAAATTGAAGAAGTCAGTGGAAACCGAGCATTCAATTATGACCTAAATAAAATCCTTTACAATTTTACAATGAAAGTGACAAATAGATTCCAGGGATTAGATCTGATAGGTAGAGTGCCTGAAGAACTATGGACAGAGGTTCATAACATTGAACAGGAGGCAGTGATCAATACCATCCTCAAGAAAAAGAAAGGCAACAGGGCAAAATGGTTATCTGAGTAGGCTTTACAAATAGCTTACTAAAAAAGATAAGTGAAAGACATAGGAGAAAAGGAAAGATATACCCACCTGAGTGCAGAGTTCCAAAGAATAGCAAGGAGAGAAAAAAAAGCTCTTCTCAGTGATCAATGCAAAGAAATAGAGGAAAACAATAGAATGGGAAAGACTAGAGATCTCTTCAAGAAAATTAGAGAAACCAAGGGAATATTTCATGCAAAATGGGCACAATAAAGGACAGAAATGGTATGGACCTAAATGAAGCTGAAGATGTTAAGAAGAGTTGGCAAGAATACACTAAAGAACTAGATAAAAAAGAGCTCAATGACCTAGATAACTAAAGTGGTGTGATAACTCACCTACAGACAGACATCCTGGAGTGTGAAGTCAAGTGGGCCTTAGGAAGCATCACTACAAACAAAACTAGTGGAAGTGATGGAATTCCAGTTGAGCTATTTCGAATCCTAAAAGATAGTGCTGTTAAAGTCCTGCAGTTGATATGCTGGCAAATTGGAAAAGTCAGCAGTGGCCACTGAAGTGGAAAATGTCAGTTTTCATTCCAGTCCCAAAGAAAGGCAATACCAAATAATGTTCAAACTACCGCATAATTGCACTCATCTCATATACTAACAAAGTAATGTTCAAATTTTTCCAAGCCAGGGTTCAACAGTACATGAACTGAGAACTTCATATTCAAGCTGGATTTAGAAAAGGTAGAGGAACCAGAGGTCAAATTGCCAACGTCCGTTGGATCATAGAGAAAGCAAGAGTTCCAGAAAAGCATCTATTTCTGCTTCACTGACTACGCTATAGTGGATCACAACAAACTGTGGAAAATTCTTAAATATATGGGAATAGCAGACACACCTTACCTGCCTCCCGAGAAATCTGTATGCAGGTCCAGAAACAGCCGTTAGAACCGGACTTGGAACAACAGACTGTTTCCAAATTGGGAAAGGAGTACATCAAGGCTGTATACTGTCACCATGCTTATTTAAATTTTATCCAGAGTACATCATGCAAAATGCTGGGCTGGATGAAACACAAACTGGAAGCAAGATTGCTGAGAGAAACATCAATAACCCCAAATATGCAGATGACACCACCCTTATGGCAGAAAATGAGGAACTAATGAGCCTCTTGATGAAAGTTAAAGAGGAGTGAAAAATCTGGCTTAAAACTCAACTTTCATAAAACTAAGATCATGGCATCAGGTCCCATCACCTAATGCAAATAGATGGGAAACAGTGACAGACTTTATTTCCTGGGCTTCCAATCCACTGCAGATGATTCCTGCATCCATGAAATTAAAAGACACTTGCTCCTTGAAAAAAAGCTATAAGCAACTGAGACACCATATCAAAAAGCAGAAACCTTACTTTGCCAACAAAGGTCCATCTAATAAAAGCTATGGTTTTTCCAGTAGTCATGAATGGGTGTGAGAGTTGGACCATAAAGAAAGCTGAGCAGTGAAGAATTCATGCTTTTGAGCTTTGGTTTTAGAGAAGACTCTTGAGAGTCCCTTGGACAGTTAAGGAGATCAAACCAGTCAATCCTAAAGGAAATAAGTCCTGAATATTCATTGGAGGGACTGATACTGAAACTGAAGCTCAAATACTTTGACCATCTGATACAAAAAACTGACTCATTGGAAAAAAACCTTGATGTTGGGAAAGAATGATGGCAGGATGAGAAGGGGACTACAGAGAATGAGACAGTTGGATGGCATCACTAACTCGATGGACATGAGTTTTAGCAAGCTCCAGGAGTAGCAATGGACAGGGAATCCTTGGCATGCTTCAGTCCATGGGGTTATGAAGAGTCAGATATGGCTGAGATGGAACAGACTGATTCTCCGTATGTCTTAGCCTAAAGGAAACATTCTTCAAGTTCCAAAGTATTAATGTGATTCTGGACCCTATACTCAATGGTCCTCAAAATGTTAAAATATTCCCCAGCTTCTATCTCCTGAATAAATGAGACCTGGTTCCTTGTTTTGCTCATAGTACCATAAGATGGACTATGGGGGATCATTATACTCTTGCCATGATATTCCAGGGTCCTTCTTGGGGACGTTGCTTATCCTCCAGTCAGTGGAGTCTCAATTTGAATATTGTTTCATATCTGGAAGTTAGACAAGGGACTGTGAAATTTTATTGGCATATCTGACCACAAACCACCAACTACCATGTTTTATATCATTTGTTTTTGTAGACTTAAGAATACTCTTCTTGGCCCCAACTATAATTCTAATCTTGCCATTCCTCATGATAGTTCCACTTGCGTTGAGAACCATCCCATGTCTTCTATTAGTTTGAAATTTTATAATTCTTTTCATATCGGGGTACTGTTCCGAAATGACATATTTTACAATCAGCTTTGGCCTATAGAGGACACCTTTTCCATGGTGCTAATGCTTTTTTCATCAGCACATTCCCTGCTGCTTAGATAAACAGTGGGTTCTCTAAGCTGTAAATGAGCAGAATAAGTAGAAGTGAGACACATAAAGATTGCAAAGTATAGGACATTCTAGGCAAGGGGAGAGAAGCAAAAACAGACTGAGTAATTAGGAAAATTCATGGGTCCTAAAGGAATATGGTCCATATGAAGTAGAGTGGTGAGTCATGGTAGATTTTATGGGATAAGATTAGACCTGTAAGTTAGACTTATGGGTAAGAATTTGTTCTGTTGGTAGTGTGAAAATAAAAAAGCTAAAAGGGCTCTACAAAGGACAGACGACAGAGACCATTCCCCATGGTCTGTGTAGAAGTGATGTGAAAACCAGAGCAAGAAAATGGAAACTGGAGAACAAGGGAGAAAGTGGTAGTGGCCCAAGCACTCCTGGCATGTATAAGGTAAAAGTTTAATGTGCCGTGTGCACACAGAGCTGCCAACTTTGTGACATGCAAATGAGCTGGTTCCACTCCAACAGGTAACCATATTATCTGCTGCCCTGGGTGATGGGGCTCCACCAAAAACAACTCAGGCAAAGCTCTGATATTTCTCTCCAGGAACAAGGACTTTTTGTTTCCATCGCAAAAGATTTTCACGAAGACTCTTGGCACAACTCTACTGGAGACATGTAGGTATTTTGCTTGGAGATTCCCTTGCTAGGTTGTGAAAAAGGATGAAGCTGAGCTAGAGGAATTTATCTTTCTTATTCCCCTCTTTTTTTTCTCTAGCCAATCACATACTTGATATTAATATCCCATATCCATATTCAGCAGCTCCTGCTGCTGCTTAGTCATTTCAGTTGTCTGATTCTGTGCTACCCTATGGCCTGTAGCTGCCAGCCTCTTCTGCCCAAGGAATTCTCCAGTCAAGAGTATTGAGTGAGTTGCCATGCCCTCCTCCAGGGGATCTTAGCAACCCAGAAACTGAACCCAGGTCTCCAGCATTGCCAGCAGATTCTTTACCACTGAGCCACCAGGGAAGTCCATAGATACGTCAGTTCAGTTCAGTTCAGTCGCTCAGTCGTGTCCGACTCTTTGCGACCCCATGAATCACAGCACGCCAGGCCTCGCTGTCCATCACCAACTCCCGGAGTTCACTCAGACTCACGTCCATCGAGTCAGTGATGCCATCAGCCATCTCATCCTCTGTTGTCCCCTTTTCCTCCTGCCCCCAATCCCTCCCAGCATCGGAGTCAAAGCCAGCTTTGGGGAATAGTAATATATTCTAAAATTACATAGACAAACTGGTGGAGGGAAAAGTTTCTAAGGAAAAAAAAAAAAAAAGCATGCAGTTGGCCTTGGATTAGAATTTTAGTGTTGCAAGGTAACTTAATCATCATTAAGTCCAACTGGCTAAACCCAGTGTTTAAATCTGTTCTGTGATAGTCTTACCACATGGAATCTCATTTATGGTTATCTGGACTTGCAGCACAGAAAAGTTACTAGATCCAAAGAGTACCCATCCATTTTTATAAAGTTATGTGCTGCATAAAGGGTTTTCTTGTACTAAGTTTGCACTCATCATTCACCATCTAGGGTCGTAAAGAACATATTCACAGCTTCTTCCAGATAGTCATGTACCACACCCCCCTCACCACTCCACCAATGTCCAGGATCTTGATTCTCTTTTGAAATTCCTGATCAGTTTGAGCCACAAATTTAAATGAGTGTATACCCTATTTCTTTACAAAATTTATTTTGATTTCCCAGATAATGAAATGAAAACTCCCAGATAATGAATTGCTCAGTCAGATGCTGCAAATATTCAATTTCAAAAGTGAACAAAAAGTTTCTTACCTTTTGTCCAGATCCCTAGGGCTTCATGACCCCAGAACTTACTGAACTTCTGTGTTGGAAGTGAGAAATAAATGCATCCTCATATGTGTTGTTGCAAGAAGAAATTGGGGTTTTCAGAACTTGGAGAACATTATAGGAAATGCACGGTTTGTCAAGGAGAAAGTTAGACCCAAAGAACCAAGGCTAGAAGGACTGAAATATTAAAAAGGAAACAATATTTAGGAGGAAACAACAAATATTGAAAAGGAAACTAATACAAGAGAATGAGTAATCTCAGCAGTCTGGCTTTAAAAATATAGGGAGGAGATGGAAATTGAGGATAGTCGTTTGTTTCTAGGAAGGATCTTATGTATACATGCATTATTTATGATGTTATTACGTTCACTTTTTGAACTAAATATTTGCATCATCTGACTGGGAGTTTTCAAAAAGTATTCATAGACTCAATGAATGAATAGGTAAATGAATGAACAAATTAACAAAATCCTAATTCCAAGGGCAAATAACAGAAGTCCTATTTCCTATTGCAGAAAAATATCTGATTTCAAGACTGGATAGTTTTAAACTCCCTCAATTACACTTGCATTTGAAAAATATAATAGTTGAATCTGAAGCTTAGGATCACTATAGATGGTATTTCATATGACCCTGGCCTACACCATCTTACGTTTCAAACCACAGAGGCTTTTCAGGAAGAGACTCTTTGACTCTAATTTCAATCTCAAAATCCTTATGTTAATTTTGAGATGAGGAGTAGGAAGATGGTGCAAACATCTTCTAATTCAGAGTTACAAACAATTATCTTTGGAAATAAGTAAAATTTATGGATCTACTCTGAGTTTGTTATCCTCTCTTCATTTGTGAAATGTTTGGAAATAGAAAAGCCAAGTGTGAATCCTATCTTGGGCACTACAAGCTTTCAATTCTTAAGTAAGGTATGTAACTTTTTAAATTCTAGCCTCATCATAAGATGAGAACAATGAGATGTGTCTCAAAGGGTTGTTGGAAGACTCATAATGTAAGTAAATATACCTAGAGTATAATATATGTGTATGCTCAGCTGTGTCCAACATTTTGTGACCCCATAGACTGCAGCCCACAAGGCTCCTCTGCCCATAGAATTTTCCAGGCAAGAATACTGGAGTGGGTTGCCATTTCCTCCTACAAGGGATCTTCTCAACCCAAGGATCCAACCCACATCTACTGTGTCTCCTGCATTGCAGGCAAACTCTTTACCTGCTGAGCCTTTGGGGAAACCCATTCTGGGGGCTCAGTGGGTAAAGAATGCGCTTCCCATGCAGGATATGCAAGAGATGTGGGTTTGATCCCTGGGTGGAGAAGATCCCCTGGAGGAGGAAATGGCAATGGCAACCTACTTTGGTGGTCTTGCCTGGAGAATCTCATGGACAGAGGAGCCTGGATGGCTACAGTTCATGGGACCCAAAGATCTGGACATGACTAAGTGCACACGTACACCTAGAGCATAATAGATTTCATTTCTGAGGCAATTTGTCCTCATCTCTTTGTGACAATGTTTTGGAACTGAAGGTTTCAACTAAGAACAAATCAGAAACCACTCTCTATATTTCAAACAGCAGAAATACAACACAGGACATTAGTTCTACAAGTGAACTGAGAAGCCAAAATATAGTGGTGCAAACAAGACATTAGGAAAAACAAGACATCATTGCCACATATTTGGGAGAGCATGTTACCAGATCCAGGACCCAGGATCACTAGATCAAGCTATAACTGATATGTTTTCCTGACAGAAACAAAGATCAGAGATGAAGTGGTTCTCTGGTGTAAGCAGAGGGGAGACACAGGCACAGCCAGGGACAGCATATGAAGTAAAGAGAGAGGAGCCAAGATGCCCTGGATATTTTTTTTTTTTCACCCACACTCCAGTCTTGTACCTGTTTTGGTAAACTCTTGAAGTCAGAGAGTAAGAGCGACTAGGGATTGTAGTTGTCTTAGACTCAAAAAGGAACAGAAAAAGGAGGAAAACAGATCTGAGCGGGAGGGGGAAAAATGATTAGTTCAGTGTCTGAATATCCCATGATAGCAGTTGGTATCATGTTCAGATATATATTGGACTATTTGGAAAGTTTGATGTCCAAATACTTCATGATAGCAGATGAAGATTTTTCTTGTTTCCTCTCTATCAGCACAAAGCAACCAACTCTTCTGTCCAACAGAATTCTTGTTGTTTATATTTCCTGAGCAAGGCAAGGTAGTTTCATAAAATGACAATGACCCAGCTCAAAGATTCTGGAAGAAGTCAAATAGTAGGTAGGATTTGAGATCCCCTTCTAATGTGGACAATCTCTACTCCCTGTGGTAATAGACTCCATGAAACTCTTGTACACATTTAAAAGCAATGGATTCCAGGTTATAGACTTTTATGAACTAAAATGGATTTCATTTGCTTTTTTTTTTTACTACCACAATGTATGCAATAGGTGTGTGCTCTACAGAATTGAGTTAAATCTCTGTTAATATTCAGTACATTGCAAGCCTTTGTAATTCAAGGAATTTCACAGCAAATTATCTTGTCATCATGAGAGTCTTCTTGATATGAAAACAATCATTTCCTAGTAAATCTGTTTTATGAGTTCTTAGTTTTCATATATTGGCCATCCTTTCATCAGATGGCGATTCTATATCAGCTTTCTGACATTAGACATTCTATAAAATAGTTGTGTTAAATGTTCCAAAAATGTACCAATAGAATATTGTGAGAACACAGATAACAGATTTCATTAGGCATATCTGGGATAGATTCATGAAGGAAGTAACATTTAGCCCACACTTTAAGAAGTGTAGATTTTTAATAAACAGAAAATGAGCAAAAGGCATATAAATGGGAAAGTATTGAATAAATAATGGAGTAGTATTTGGCTGGAGATTATTAGATTATTAGAATTTAGTTAAAATGTGTTTAAAATGTTAGAGGTGGTCAGATTATGAAGGATCTTGGATGACAAGCTGAGATATCTGCACTTTCATTAATAGAGCATGAAAGTCACTCAGTTCTGTCTGACTCTTTTCAACCCCATGGACTATAAAGTCCATGGAGTGCTCCAGGCCAGAATACTGGAGTGCGTACCCTCTCCCTTCTCCAGTGGATCTTCCCAACCCAGGGATCGAATGCAGGTCTCCGACATTGCAAGCAGATTCTTTACCAGCTAAACCACAAGGGAATAGAATGTAGAGAGTCATAAAAGTGTTTGTGTTCTAACAACAGAGTAATAGAACTACACTTCAACAAATCAAAGCTTGTTTTTTATGCCTAAAAATATTTTGTTTAATTTGTGAAAGTTAATTTTGATCTACCGAATAATATTATGAGCAAGGCTTCCCAGGTGGCACAAGTGGTTAAAAACCCATCTGCCAATGCAGGAGAAGTAAGAGACGAGGGCTCCATCCCTCGGTTGGGAATATCCCTTAGAGGAGGGCATGACAACTCACTCCAGTAGTTTAGCCTGGAGAATCTCATGGGCAGAGGAGCCTGCAAGCTCTAGTTCAAAGGGTCGCAAAGAGTCAAATACACATATATAAAGGAAACATGGTTTCCGACATCCAAATTAATTATGCTATTTCAATTTTATAATAGTAACTTTGCTTGCTGTATATTATATCTGCTCCGAGAACATAAAGAGTGGGAGTATTTTCAATTAAATTACGCCAAATATGCCATCCACCAATATCCTAATAAAGCTATAGGATCAATAATCTCCAATAAAACTGTGAACTGAAATTTCCAGTAACTTCAAATCTTATTCAGAAAGATTTTTTGCTTTCTCCAGAAAAGTTAAAAGGCATGCATACTCACACAATACTTTCATAGATAACTTGAACCAGGTGGTTAAAATAAACCATTTAAACAATAATTTAAATTTATATTATCCCTAAAGTATATTTTCACCCAATCTGAAAAATAAGATATCTTTTTATCTAGGGCTCTGTTTGAATAACTAATTCAGTTCAGTTCAGT
>SJYX01005268.1:94611-132992 GCA_006410675.1 Oreotragus oreotragus
CCCCCATCCCTGGGATTCTCCAGGCAAGAATAGTGGAGTGGGTTGCCACTTCCTTCTCCAATGCATGAAAGAGAAAAGTGAAAGTGAAGTCGCTCAGTCTGTCCGACTGTTAGCGACCCCATGGACTGCAGCCCACCAGGCTACTCCGTCCATTGGATTTTCCAGGCAAGAGTACTGGGGTTAGGGACCTGGAAAGAAATGTAAGGGAATGAAATCCAGTTTCTCTAAGTCTTAATTTATAAACAACAACAACATACTTTCAGAGGATGGAGATGTGGCCCGGGAAATGTTACCTGTGAAATGTACTCAGATCAGCTTTCAAACACAAAGACACTCATTGGTTGAGAAGCAGAACATAACTTATGCTAAAGAATAAACATTTAAAAAAAAAAAATCTGAGTGAAGCCCTAAGGGAGGCACTAAGATTACGAAGGAAAATTCTACAATTATATGGCTTCCATAATCAACTCTCTAGAGAAGGTAAGGAATGAGTTCCCAATCCTGAAACCCCCTCGCACCTCCCTCCCTATACCATCTCTCTGGGTCATCCCTGTGTCTAATTTTTAAATGAAAGAAGCTGATTCAGCTTTATTATCATAAGAAAGAATAGCTTTTAGTCAAGAAACAATAATAGAGATAACATAATGATAAAATAGTCAACACATCAGGAAGATATAATTATATATTCATGTTTCTAAATATAAAACAAAATTAGCAGATTTAAAGGGGGGTAGACAAATTTACAACAGTAGAATGAGTCTTTAACTTAGGGCTCAGTAACTAACAGAAAAAGTACATGAAGTATACAGATTCTTTTAATAATACAGTTAAAAAGCTTGACTTAATAGATACATTTAAAACACTGTATTCAACAACTGTAAAATATACATTCTTTTCAACTTCACATGAAATATTATGGCACCATAATCTATCATACACATACTGGGGCATAAAATAAAGTCCAGCATATTTCATAAAAATGAACTTATTCAGACAATTTTATCTGATTATAGTGAATTTAAAATGTAAGGTAAATTTTCTACACTTCAGTTAAACAGTGCTTTAAAAAAGTTTATAGCTTGAAATTTATATATCAAAAGAAATGGAGAAAGGCTGAAAATCAATGCAAAATTTCCACCTCAAGAAATTATAAAATGAATATCAAATTAATGCCAAAGAAAATAGAAAGAAGGAAAAGATATGATCAGAGGTTAATAAAACAAAAAACAAGCTATAAGAACAGAAATAAGACAAAGGTTGGTTATTGGAAAAAATATTTTTTAAAAAAGAACAAATAAACTCAATTCAAACTAGAAAAATCATAAGTTATTAATATCAGAAATGAAAAAGAAAACATCACTAAAGAGCCTGAAGTGAAGTGAAGTTGCTCAGTCATGTCCAACTCTTTGTGACCTCATGAACTGTAGCCCTCCAGGCTCCTCCATCCATGTGATTCTACAGGCAAGAATATTGGAGTGGGTTGCCATTTCCTTCTCTAGGGCATCTTCCCAACCCAGGGATCGAACCCAGGTCTCCTGCATTGCAGGCAGACGTTTTAACCTTTGAGCCACCAGGGAAGCCACTAAAGAGCCTGCAGACATGAAAAAGATAGAAAGAAGCATTACACATGTTAAAAGTTCCAATTAAAAAATCGTAACATTTTAGGTTGACAAAACAGAGGTATACAATTTGGAAAATCTTGTGGTTATTAATATAATCATGCAATTGAAACATAGCCCAGAACGAAATCTACAGGCCCCGATTAATTCAATGTTGAATATTTTCAAACATTTTAAGAAAGAATAACTGGCAATCTTATTTTTCTATCCCAAGAATATTTGTTCTTCTATATAGAAATGTTCCTAAAATATGTAAACATAGAAAAATATTCACAAGAATGTAAAGATGGAAAATTCTCTCAAATCTTTCAAACAAGGTAAGCATAATCTTTTCATACTGTTCGTGGGGTTATCAAGGCAAGAATACTGAAATAGTTTACCATTCTCTTCTCCAGTGGAGTCAAGTGGGCCTTAGGAAGCATCACAATTAACAAAGCTAGTGGAGGTACTGGATTTCCAGTTGAGCTATTTTGAATCCTAAAAGATGATGCTGTAAAAGTGTTGGACTCAATATGCCAGCAAATTTGCAATACTCAGTAGGGGCCACAGGACTGGGAAAAGTCAGTTTTCATTTCAATCCCAAAGAAGGGAAATGCCAAAGAATGTTCAAACTACCACACAATTGCACTCATCTCACACACTAGAAAAGTAATGCTCAAAATTCTCCAAGCCAGGCTTCAACAGCATGTGAACTGAGAACTTCCAGATGTTCAAGATAGATTTAGAAAAGGCAGAAGAACCAGAGATCAAATTGCCAACAACTTTTGGATCATGAAAAAAGAAAGACAGTTTCAGAAAAACATCTACCTCTGCTTCATTGACTACACCAAAGCCTTTGACTGTGTGGATAACAACAAACCGTGGAAAATTCATAAAGAGATGGGGATACCAGACTATCTTTCCTGACTCTAGAGAAATCTGTATGCAGGTCAAGAAACAACAATTAGAACCGGACATGGGACAAAAAACTGGTTCCAAATTGGGAAAGGCATATGTCCAGGTTGTATTGTCACCCTGCTTATATGCAGAGTACATCATGTGAAATGGTGGGCTGGATGAAGCACAAGCTGGAATCAGGATTGCTGGGAGAAATATCAATAACCTCAGATATGCAGATGACACCACCCTTATGGCAAAAATGAGAAGAACCTTGATAAAGGTAAAAGAGGAGCATGGAAAAGTTGGCTTGAAACTCAACATTCAAAAAACTAAGATCAGTCCCATCACTTCATGGCAAATAGATGGGGAAACAATGGAAACGATGACAGACTTTATATTTGGGGGGCTCCAAAATCACTGCATATGGTGACTGCAGCCATGAACTTAAAATACGCTTGCTCCTTGGAAAAAAAGCTATGACCAACTTAGACAGCATATTAAAAAGCAGAGACATTACTTTGCCAACAAAGGTCCATCTACTCAAGGCTACGGTTTTTCCAGTAGTCATGTATGGATGTGAAAGTTGGACTATAAAGAATGCTGTTCAATTTAATTGAGTCACTCAGTCGTGTCTGACTTTTTGCAATCCCAGAGACTGCAGCACACCAGCCCTCCCTGTCCATCATCAACTCCTGGAGTTTACTCAAACTCATGTCCATTGAGTCTGATGCCATCCAACCATCTCATCCTCTGTTGTCCCCTTCTCACCCTGTCTTCAATCTTTCTCAGCATCAGGATCTTCTCCAATGAGTCAGTTCTTCACACCAGGTGGCCAAAGTATTGGAGTTTCAGCTTCAATATCAGTCCTTCCAGATCCAGGACTGATCTCCTTTAGGGTGGACTGGTTAGATCTCCTTGCAGTCCAAGGGACTCTCAAGAGTCTTCTCCAACACCACAGTTCAAAAACATCAGTTCTTTGGTGCTCAGCATTCTTTATAGTCCAACTCTCACATCCATACATGACTACTGGAAAAACCATAGCCTTGACTAGATGGACCTTTGTTGGCAAAGTAATTGCTTTTGAATTGTGGTTTTGTAGAAGGCTCTTGAGAGTCCCTTGGACTGCAAGGAGATCCAACTAGTCAATTCTAAAGGAAATCAGTCCTAAATTTTCATTTGAAGGATTGATGCCGAAGCTGAAATTTCAATAATTTGGCCACCTGATGCAAAGAACTGACTCACTGGAAAAGACCCTGATGCTGGGAAGAAACATTGAAGGCAGGAGGAGAAGGGAATGGAAGAGGACGAAATGGTTCGATGGCATTACTGATTCAATGGACATGAGTTTGAGTATGCTCCGAGAGTTCATCATGTGCAAAGAAGTCTGGAGTGTGGAACACTGGACAGTGAATGGACTATCCATGGGGTCACAAAGAATCAGATACAACTGAGTGAGCTGAACTGAATTTAGAAAAATATGCACAAGATAAAGAGATTTAAAAAACTATAAAACATTCTTGATTGGTATGAAAAAAGATGTAAATAAATTGAGGAAAATATTATGCTACTGATTTGGATGACTCACTATTGGAAAGTTCTGTCTTATATTTATTAATACATTTAGTATAACCTCAATCATATTCCCAGCAGATTTTTAGTAGAATGACAAGTGAAAATGCAAAATCTAAGAGTATCTAGATAATGTTGAGGAAGAATAAGAAAGTTCAGAGATCTTACTTTGTCTGTTATCAGACCTAATAAATTAATAGAATTAATATACTGTTTATAAGTAAAAAAATGAACAATCTAGTCAAACAAAATAGAAATTCTAAAAACAAAAAAAAAACACATTTTGTAGTCATATGGGATTTTTATTTGTAAAAATATCACTGCAGTGAAATAGAGACAGAAAAATCACATGTAAATTGTATGTATTTTATTAAATTAGCATACCACTCAAAAAAGGACGGTTGATCTTCACCTCTTAGTGCAAGCAAAATTCTAGATTAACTATAAATCTAAACACTAAAAACAATGAAGCTATTTGAGGATGGCATGAAGATATCTTTGTGACTTTAGGGTAGATGAAGATTTTCTTTGAAAGGTACATAAAACATTATTGTAAAAGAAGAAACTAAAAACTACATTACATTAAATGAAGAATGTATGTTAGTAAAAGGCACTATTTCCTAGACTAATGCCATGAAGCATTCCCCTTTGTCTTCCTCCAGAATTTTACAGTTTCCGATTTTATATATAAATCTTTAATTCATTTTGAGTTGATTTCATTGTTCAATGTAAAATAATGGTTCAATTAAATTCTTGTGTATATGAATACATACAGTCTTTCTAACTCCATTTGTTGAATGGACTATTCTCTCCCCATTGTGTATTCTTGGCATGTTCATCAAAGATTAGTTGATATCATGATATCAACACATGGTTTGGTACAGTTGATATCATATATGCATGGGTTTATTTCTAGGCTCTCTAGTCTATTCCATTAGTCTATAAGTCTGTTTTTATGCCAGTACCATAGTGTTTAATTACTGTCCTTGGCTATGAGACTATAAGCACAAGAAACAAAACCAAAAAAAAAACAAATGGGATTACATCAAGCCAAAATTCCCACACATCAAGGGAAACAATCAGAAGAGTGAAAATTAAAAAGAAAAAAAAATGCAAACCATATTTCTTATAGTTATTTAATATCCAAAGTGTATAAGGAACTCTTATTATCCAATAATAAAATAAAAATAACCTAATTTACAAAAAAAGTCAAGGAAATTGAATAGATATTTCTCCAAAGAAAACATGATAATGGACCCAGGTAAATGAAAAAATCTCAACATCACTAATCACCAGAGAAATGCAAACCAAAATCACAATGAGATATCAGGTCACACTTGTTAAGAGGGCCATTAACAAAAAATAAAACATGAGTGTTGGTGAAGATGTGAAAAAAATTGAAGCCCTTGCACTCTGTTGTGAAAATGCAAAATGACTGCTACGATGAGAAATAATATGAAGACTCCTCAAAATACTAAAAATAGAACTACCATATAGTCTAGCAATTCCATTTCTAGGTATACAGGTAAAGGAGATGAAATCACTGCCTGAAAGACATATATGCATTCTCATGTTCATTGTAGCATTATTCACCCATGGCAGATTCGTGTCAATGTATGCCAAAACCAATAGAGTACTGTAAAGTAAAATAAAGTAAAATGGAAGCTCTAAAAAAAAAAAAAATAGCTGAAACATGTCCACTGATGGATGAATGGATAAAATGTAGTATATGTATACAGAATATTATTCAGACTCTAAAAAGAAAAAAAATCTGCTCTATGCAGGAAAATGCATGGACCTTGAAGGCATTATGCTAGGTAAAATAAGCCATGTGTGTGCATAAGTGCTCAGTCATGTCTGACTTTGTGTGACCCCATGAAGTATAGTCCATCAGCCTCCTCTGTCCATGAAATTTTCCAGGCAAGTATACTGGAGTGACTTGCCATTTCCTCCTCCAAGGGGTCTCCCACCCCAAGGAACAAGCCCACATCTCTTGCATCTCCTATATCAGCAAAAGATTTTTTTTCCAGTTGAGCAACCAAGTCACAGAACAAATATTGCATGATTCCACTTATGTGAGTTGTCTAAAATAGTCAAACTCAAAGAAGCAGAGTAGACTAGTGATTGTCAGAAGTAGGAGTGGGGAAAATGGGGAATTGTTGTCCAACAGGTATAAAGTTTCTTGTTGGGAAAGGAGTAGGCCAAGGCTGTATATTTGTCACCCTTCTTATTTAACTTATGGCATGCAAAATGCTGGGATGGATGAAGCACAAGCTGGAATCAAGATTGCTGGAGAAATATCAATAGCCTCAGCTATGTGGATGACAACACTCTTATGGCAGAAAGTGAAGAGGAACTAAAGAGCCTCTTGATGAAGGTAAAAGGGGAGAAAGAAAAACTTGGCTTATAACTCAACACTCAAAAAAAAAACTAAGATCATGGCATCCAGTCACATCACTTCATGGCGAATAGATGGGGAATCAATGGGAACACTGACAGACTTTATTCTGGGCTCAAAAATCACTGCAGATGGTGACTGCAGCCATGAAATCAAAGGACATTTGCTCTTTGAAAGAAAAGCTTTGAATGACAAACTTAGACAACATATTAAAAAGCAGAGACACTACTTTGCTGACAAAGACCCATATAGTCAAAGGTATTGCTTTTCCAGTAGTCATGTATGGATGTGGGAGTTGGACCATAAAGAAGGCTGAGCACCGAAGGATTGATGATTTTGAACTGTGGTGTTGGAGAAGACTTTTAAGAGTTCCTTGGACTGCAATGAGATCAAATCGGTTAATCCTAACTGAAATCAATCCTAAATACTCTTTGGAAGGACTGATGCTGAAGCTGAAGCTGAAGCTCCGATACTTGGCCACCTGAGGCAAAGAGCTGACTCATTGGAAAAGATTTTGATGCTGGGAAAGACTGAAGGCAGGAGGAGAAGGGACCGACAGAGAAAGAGATGGTTGAATGGCATCACTGACTCAATGGACATGAGTTTGAGCAAACTCCAGGAGATGGTGAAGGACAGGGAACCCTGGTGTGCTACAGTGCATGGGATCACAAAGAGTTGGACATGACTGAGTGACTGAACAACAACATAATATGAATACATTCTAGAGATCTGCTTACAGTGCTAATAGTTAACAATGCTGTGAATTCTCCAGGCCAGAATACTGGAGTGGGTAGCTTTTCCTTTTTCTAGGGGATCTTCCCAACCTAGGATTGAACCCAGGTCTCCCACCTTGTGGGCAGATTCTTTACCAGCTGAACCACAAGGGAAGCCCAACAATGTTGTAATGTATACTTAAAAGCTTGTTAAGAGGGTAGGTCTCATATTAAGATTTCTTACTACATTTTTAAAAAGAGAGAGATACCATTAACATATTATTAACTGGATATTTATTACAGCTACGGGCATTTGTTTCTACAAAAATGCCCCAGTCAGTAATGTGTTAACAGGGTGAAGACTCAAGCAACCTATCAGAAGTAGAAATCTGCCATATGCTATGCCATGTGCTGTGCTCAGTAATGTCTGACTCTGCCACCCCATGCACGTAGCCCAGCAGGCTTCTCTGTTCATGGTAGTTTCCTGATTAGAATACTGGAGTATGTTACCATTTCCTCCTCCAGTGGATCTTCCTGACTTAGGGATGGAACCCATATCTACCAAATCTCTAGCATTGCAGGCGGATTCTTTACTACTGAGCCATAGTGGAGGCTCACAGATATGCTCAGAATAAGACACATAACCCATATAAGTGAGACTCCTATTAATCAATAGAAGTACAGAGTTTCAATAAATAATATCCAAACACTTAATAGTATTTGAAAAATCATTTGATCTCAGTAAACATCACAGAAATGCAAATTGAAATCACAATGAACTCAGTCCACAGCAGAAAGGCTTTAATTTAAAAAAAAAGAAAATCTGGCAATGCTGAAATGTGAAACAACTAGAAATCTCATACACCACAGAAATATGAGTAAATTGGTCCAATCACTTTGGAAAACAGCCTCAGTTCAGTTCAGTTCAGTCACTCAGTCGTGTCTGACTCTGCAACCCCATGAATTGCAGCACACCAGGCCTCCCTGCCCATCACCAAATTCCAGAGTTCACTCAGACTCGCATCCATCGAGTCCGTGATGCCACCCAGCCATCTCATCCTCGGTCATCCCCTTCTCCTCCTGCTCCCAATCCCTCCCAGCATCAGTCTTTTCCAATGAGTCAGCTCTTTGCATGAGGTGGCCAAAGTACTGGAGTTTCAGCTTTAGCATCATTCCTTCCAAAGAAATCCCAGGGCTGATCTCCTTCAGAATGGATTGGTTGGATCTTCTTGCAGTCCAAGGGACTCTCAAGAGTCTTCTCCAACACCACAGTTCAAAAGCATCAATTCTTCGGCGCTCAGCTTTCTTCACAGTCCAACTCTCACATCCATACATGACCACAGGGAAAACCATAGCCTTGACTAGACGGACCTTAGTCGGCAAAGTAACGTCTCTACTTTTGAATATACTGTCTAGGTTGGTCATAACTTTTCTTCCAAGGAGTAAGCGTCTTTTAATTTCATGGCTAGAAAACAGCCTGGGAGTATTTAATAAAGCTAAACACACAAATGGCTACAACACAATCATACTTTATATATAATTAGAATAATATCCTCATACTCTAAGATATTAATATATGACAAACAGAAGTACATATTTGTTCACCCACCCAATACATAGAAATATGTAACCCAAATTTCTACCAGTAATAAAACATAAATTAATATTGGTATTATTATATGAATTTTGTAGTAGTACATTTATACAATGGAACATTATACAAAAATGAAAAAAAAATACTGCTACACACAAGAAGAAGGATATTCACAACCATAAAACTGAGCAAAGGGAGCCATACATAATACTACAATACTGTATGTTCTATTTACAGAAAGTTCAAAATCAGGTAAAAGTAAGCAGTTGTGATAGAAGTCAGGAGAGCTACCAAGTAAATGCTAATTTTTTGCTATATCATCATCCTGGGGGTGGTTGTAAGAGCATATTCAAGTCTGTAAAATTTCATTGAAGTGTTCATTTTTTATTTGTTCACTTTTAAGTATATATTTTGTACTTTATTAAAGAATTTATTTCAAATTATTAAATGTATGACCACCAAAATTAATATACAAAGGAGCCTATAGAATATATTCAAATAGCTCATAAACTCAATATTGTTTTAGTGAGGGTCTTTTAATTGTCATTTCTATTTCAAAAGTATCATTTTTTTCCCTTTATTTTCCCACTGGAACTCTGGAAAATTTTCCCATTCAGTAAATATTCACCAAAATACAACATTTAAGAGTTGTTTTATACTATCTTCTCTAGATGCAATTGACTGACTTAATTGATCCCATACTGTAAGATACCTAGGTTATTTATTTTAAATGCTTCTATGAATAGTCTGTGAATATCTTTTACAAAAATTTAAATTTTAATTGATAATTATCCTTAGAAATAATTCCTAGATCACAAGCTATGAATTTTTGAGCCTCTGTAAAATGGCAAACTGCTAATTCGACAGATTGTACAAAATTAATTGCCACAAATGGACACTACACTCTCACTAGCACTAATAATTATTCTATTAAACTTTGCCAAATTAACAAGTGAAAAATTTTTAACTCATGTTTCATTGATTTCTAGTATACTTTAACATGTTAACAGGCATTATATTTATTTTCCTATAAATTAACTCTGTCCTTTCCCTCTCCTTTTCTTTCTATTGAGACACCTGCTTTTTTCCTAATGTTCTGTAAAATTTATGTAATAAAGATAACCTATGCTTTGCTATATGTATTGTAATTCCTTTCATTTAACAACTGATTCTCAAATTTGTTTATGATTTTTTAAGATACGGAAAACTTATGTTTATATGGTTGAAATAGTTTCCTCTGAGTTTAACTTCCTGGCCTGGAAATCCCACTCCTGGACATATAGCCAGAGTAAAACATGGTTTGAAAGGATAAATACACCCCAATGTTCATTGCAGATCTGTCTACAGTAGTCAAGACACGGAAGGAACAAAAATATCCATCAGGAAGTAAATGGTTAAAATGTGGTACATATATATAATGGAATATTACACAGCTGTAAAAAGATCAAATAATGCTATTTGCAGCCACATGGATGGACCTAGAAATTAGCACAGTGTGTGAAGTAAATCAGCCAGAGAAAGACAAATATTATATGACATCCCTTATATGCAGAATGTTTAAAAAAAAAAAAAGATACAAATGAACTTATCTACAAAACAGAAACAAACTCAAAGACTTAGAGAATGAATTTATGATACCAGGAAGAAAGGGTAGGGAGAGAGATAGATTAGGAGTTTGAATTTGACATGTATACACTGCTACATTTAAAATATATAACCAACAGAGCCTTATTGTACAGCATGGGGGATTCTTCTTAGTCTGAAATAACCTAAATGGGGAAATAATTTGAAAAAAAAAATAGAAAAATAAAGTGAAATTAAAAAAAAAAAAGAAAAGTGGCCATTACAAGTCAGTTTAATGTAATTTTGCATGTCATGTTGACTGGGTCACAGGATGTCCAGATATTTGGTCAAACATTCTGGGTGTGCCTATGAGGGTGTTTCTAGATGAGATTAACATTTAATGCAGTAGTCTGAATAGACTGCCCTTCTTGGTGCCGGTGGGCCACATCTAATCACTTGAACACCAGAAGCACATTAAGGACTGAGTAAGAAAGAATTGTATCTTTCTGTCTGTCTTCAATCTGGGACACGGGTATTCTCCTACCTTCATTCTCAGACTTGGTTTGGAACTATAAAATCAGTTCTCCTGGGCCTCCAGCTTGCTGACTACAGATCTTAAGATTTGCTAACTTCCACAATCATGTGAGCCAAATCCTTATAATAAATACTTTTTCTTATATAAGTATATTAATAAATTACATGATTATATGTAGATATGTGGGGAAGGCAATGGCATCCCACTCCAGTACTCTTGCCTGGCAAATCCCATGGACAGAGGAGCCTGGTAGACTGCAGTCCATGAGGTCACTAGGAGTCAGACATGACTGAGCGACTTCACTTTCACTTTTCACTTTCATTCATTGGAGAAGGAAATGGCAACCCACTCCACTATTCTTGCCTGGAGGAATTTTTGCCCAGGGACGGGGGAGCCTGGTGGGCTGCCGTCTATGGGGTCACACAGAGTCAGACATGACTGAAGCGACTTAGCAGCAGTAGCAGCAGCAGCATATAGATATGTATCTTCTGGGTCTTGTTTCTCTGAAGAACACAAATAAATGTGTGTTAATTTTTCTTCTATTTTGCATTTTTTAATTTAATTTTTAAACTTAGTTGAAGGTTTTGTTAAAAAAGAGAAAATCAAACTTCCCTTATTGTTTTTTTTTTTTTCCCCTGAATGACTGTCCTCTCTCTTCCTTGATCCTCTAAAATCCAGAACNTTCTATTTTGCATTTTTAATTTAATTTTTAAATTTAGTTGAAGGTTTTGTTAAAAAGAGAAAATCAAACTTCCCTTATTGGTTTTTTTTTTTTTTTTTCCCCTGAATGACTGTCCTCTCTCTTCCTTGATCCTCTAAAATCCAGAACAAATATTCTTCAGTCTGTGCCATCACTGTGTTAGGCACTGACCTCTTTGTCTTCCTCTACCTGCAGCTATCCATAGTACTCTGATCAGTTTCTCTAAACACCTAGGTTTCCTTTGACTGCTCCCATTAGGGAAATTTCTGCTTTCATGACTGCTCACAAAAAGGATACCTCAATTATTAATCTCACCTAAATCAAAACCATTCTTAACATGTTTCTTTGGAATTCTCATCCCATACCTATTGCTAAGATGTCCAATATCTGAGATTTCTTCTATTTATTCATTATACTCATTATTCTCTCTGTGTCTCTCACCCCTGGTCTGCTGAACTATTCCAGACTTATATAGGTAGTGATAATATGCACCACCATAGAGCCAAAAACCTAGGAGAGCTTTGGAAAGGGTTTGAATATCAGTTTATCCATTTGAAAATTATAATAATTCCACATTAAAAATTGTTCTGGACAATAGATATAAGAGAGCATTGCCACATAAAATGTAGGACACTGTTAAATTTGAGTTTCAGAAAAACAACAAATATGTTTTAGTACTTTCCATGCACTATCTGGAAACTCTAATATGAGAACATGCTGTAATGGGGCAAAACATTATTTAACAATAAAGGGAAATAATAAAATGAAGAAACAGGAGGAGAACAACCCATTTTACTGATGCCACATAAAATGTAGGACACTGTTAAATTTGAGTTTCAGAAAAACAACAAATATGTTTTAGTACTTTCCATGCACTATCTGGAAACTCTAATATGAGAACATGCTGTAATGGGGCAAAACATTATTTAACAATAAAGGGAAATAATAAAATGAAGAAACAGGAGGAGAACAACCCATTTTACTGTTTGTGTCTATCTGTATCAGAGGTCATTAAGTTATTATGATCTGAAATGATATCTATTCCAATGATAAAAGGAGTCAAAATTAACAGCAAAGGGTATGGCTAGTAAAACAGCTTTGTTCTTATAGCTTCAAGTAGTGTACAGAGTCAATTTACAGAGTCAGTCCCTTATCCTTTAAAAATATAATCCATGCAGGGAACTGAAGTGTGTAGGATACAGGGGAGCAAAAGGGGACTTAGCAAGAGAAAAGGAATAGAACATTCTTTCCCCGAGTTCTCTGATGAATCTGATCTTGTGTTACTCTCTTGCTGATGGTGACAGCTGGGCTGCCCAAGGCTCTGCTGATTCATTCTCGAATTAAAACAATAAAACTTACTAACCACTCTTCAAGTCCTCAAGCTAAAAGATCTATAAACTGTTTCTTCTTTTCCTAAACTCCATAAAATTACTTCTTCATCTCTTTTTCCTTTTTAACTACAGAACTTAAGTAGTCTTATAAAATGTTAGAACTCTATTTCTTCTCTCAGTTGGCTGTTAGCCTTGGTTTCACTCAGGGTTTATTCTCTTTCCTTTTTGGAACTGTGTGATTCCCTGAAAAGAGCAGAGGCTGGAATGTGACAAACACAAGTTCTGATTCTCGTTTCCCCCACTTACCAGCAGTGAGCTAGTCAATGATGCTCTCACAGCATCAGTTGTCTCATCCACACAAATGGACTTTATAATAAGTTACAGAAATTTTCTGACAATGCCACAATCAAACATACAAAGAGTTTACTGGATTACCCAACAACCATTTCAAGCCAAGAATATATACCGTTCTCCACTTCTTTGAAACTGTCTTGTAAGTCTTCTTCAAGAACAGAGAAGAAACATCTATACTTGGGATCTTGTGCATTAACAGCAAAGGAACAAATCAGAAAATCTATGTGATGGGGAGTAAACATATGCTCTAGAGTTAACAAAAGCCCCTTTTCTAAGACTGAGTTTGGAAGGACATATACATACAGATTTATTTAAAACAGTGTTTCATGGAATTGAAGTCAACAATGAGTAGGGTTCTAGACATATTCAGAGATTTTTCTTACCGTCACATTTTTGTATGATGAGGCCCTCAAAAACATTTATCTGTAGCTATACTGGATTGTATTTACATTCAGTCAGTCAGTCAAGTCACTCAGTCAAGTCGCTCAGTCATGTCCGACTCTTTGTGACCCCATGGACTGTAGCCTATCAAGCTCCTCTGTCCATGGGATTTTCCAGGCAATAGTACTAGAGTAGATTGCCATGTCCTTCTCCAGGTGATCTTCCCAACCCAGGGATGGAACCCAGGTCTCCCGCATTGTAGACAGACACTTTACCGTCTGAGCCACCAGGGAAGCTGTATTTACATTAGTCAGACTTTTTTTTTTTTTTTTTTTTAGAGCTTTCATTTTACTTTATTTTACTTTACAGTACTCTATTGGTTTTGGCATATATTGACATGAATCTGCCATGGGTGTACACGAACTCCCAAACACGAACCCCCCCTCCCACCTCCCACCCCACATCATCCCTCCGGATCATCCCCATACCCCAGCCCCAAGCATCCTGCATTCTTTTTAAGAAAATTCACAAGTAAAGATTAAGTGACCAGGGTGAATATTATTGCCCTTGTTTAACAAGTGAAGTAGTTAAAACTTGTAGGAGGTAAATGTGAAAGACAATACATTCAGGAAGATCCAAGAGTAGGCTGCTGCTACTGCTGCTGTTAAGTCGCTTCAGTCGTGTCTGACTCTGCGACCCCATAGACTCTGTGACCCCGTAGACGGCAGCCCACCAGGCTCCCCCATCCCTGGGATTCTCCAGGTAAGAACACTGGAGTGGGTTGCCATTTACTTCTCCAATGCATGAAAGTGAAGTCGCTCAGCTGTGTCCAACTCTTCACAACCCCATGGACTGCAGCCTACCAGGCTCCTCCAACCATGAGATTTTCCAGACAAGATTACTGGAGCGGGGTGCCATCGCCATCTCCGAAGACTAGGCTAAGTGTGTTCAAATACATAATGGATGCTGCAGCTAGAATTCTTGCTTGGGAGAAATTGTCAACATGATTCCTAAGATATTTTAAGACTTTCTGCATTTGTTTGAGGCTCTTTCTCCATCTGCCCTGTTGATGTCATCTTCTGGTTAACTAACATACTTGATTCCATATTCAGATAAAATATCAGAAAAACGTTATGGCCTCATACAGTGTGAATTAGAAGAGCAGCATTATGTACTAGAAAATATTTATATAATGAGAACTTAGAAACTTGATTTCTGGTTTTATGCTGCTATCATTGGTTTTGAAAAAGTAATCTAACCCCTTTGGAATTCATTTTCCTCATCAGAAAAAAATGGGCATAATGCATTTGATGATATTAAAGGGAGAACCCTTCTTCGTACCCCCATTTCCATATACTATAAGCCAAACAAACAAAATATTCTCACTAGTGCTTGCATGCATGCTCAGTCGCTGCAGTTGTGTCTGACTCTGTGATCCAGTGGAGAGCAGCCCACCAGGCTCCTCTGTCCATGTGATTCTGCAGGCATGAATACTGGAATGGATTACTATACCCTTCTCCAGGGGATCTTCCCAACCCAAGGATCAAACCTGCATTTTTTATGTCTCCTGCATTGGCAGGCAGGTTCTTTACTACTAGTGCTACCTAGGAATCCTCATTAGTTCTTATATATGCTCCAAAAAATATCTTTCATCTTCAGAGTCTCTTTGCCTCTTTCTATCCAAACTATTATCATTCAATTGGTAGCCTCTCTGTACAATTTTATTGAGGTAGAACAGGTGATAAATTTATAAAGAAACAACAATCACAGATATGGTTATTGAACAGATAATCAGTAGGCTTTACTGAGTACCAGCTAGAAAAGATTAAACAGAATCTACTTCTCTCAGAATTGTTTTGTGCCTTGATGACGTTTCCAGACTTACAGAGAAAATAAGCGCTAAGCAACGTAGGAAAATAACAAATGCTGCTGAAAGGTTGAGAACAATGAATCCTGAAACACTGTACAGAGAATTTCCTAAAGTAGAGGGTAATTATCTTGCCTTAAAAAAGAAGCAGAAGCCAAAGATCTGTCTTGGTAGATACCACATTGCACTTGAAAACATGTGTGTTATTTTCAAATATCTTTTGATATTGATTTCTAACACAAGTCCACAGTGATAAAAGAACAGACTCTGTATGATTTCAATACCTTTAGACCATTAAATTTTTGCATCTTGTTTTATGTCCTTGGATATGTTCCAGTGTCTCCTAGGTTATAGTGTATGGTAACTTGAATAGAATCTGTATCCTACTGTTGTGTGAAAATTTTATAAATCTTAATTATGTTGAATTGGATCATGGTGCTTTTCAGGTCTACTCTATCCTACTTTTCTCTGTATTCATTCTTTTTTGAGAGCTTGGTATTGAAACTCCAGCTAAAAATCTTAATTTATTTACTTGAAAAATAATTGTAATATATAGTGGAATTATGTGCAACTTTGTTCTGTACTTGCCAAGACTCTTGTAAATGTGTTATCATACTTTTATAATTTAAAAAATTAAAAGAGAAATAGAATAAAAACAAATAGAAGCCATACTAGATGTTCAGATTTAGATACAATATGACCCACATTGGAAAAGACCCTGATGTTGGGAAAAATTGAAGGCAGGAGGAGAAAGGGACAGAGGATGAAAAGGTTAGATGGCATCACTGACTCAATGGACATGAGTTTGAGCAAACTCTGGGGGATCGTGAAGGACCGGGAAGCCTGGCATGCTGCAGTACATGGGGTTGCAAAGAGTCAGACACAACTGAACAATGGAACAACAACATAATATTACCTGGCAATAAAAATGGCTGTTTTTCCTAAATATTATAAAATATTTTACCATTACTAAAAGTTTTATCATTGTATGAATATTAACTTTTTGAGTAAATTTATTAGGCAACACTCCCCACACAACACACATGATAATCTAACATACCCCTTCTTTTCTGAGCAAATCATCAGAATTGTAGTAAGCAGGTGTCATGTTTTTCTCTCTGGTTATAAACTTTGACCCTTGTTTTGAGAAAGGTGCAATATTTTATCACTACCTTTCCAAGAAAGAAGGCAAAATATATACTTTTCTGGTCTTCTTTGCAACCGGTATGCAAATATATGCTCTGAGTGCTGACTAAAAAGAGGTCTTCCTTGGTGGCTCAGTGGTAAAGAATCCACTTACAAATACTGGAGACATGGGTCTAATCGATCCCTGGGCTGGGAAGATCCCCTGGAGGAAGAAATGGCAAACCACTCCAGTAGTCTTGCCTGGAGAATCCCATGGACAGAAGACTCTGGTAGGCTACAGTTCACGGGGTCTCAAAAGAGTCAGACAGGACTTAACAACTAAAGAACAACAATAAAACTGCCTAAAAAAGCACCTGTTAGAAAATATTAATATATTGAGCTAAATTTCAACTTTTCTCCAGGCTTAAAATTTCTAATTACACTGTTAAGGGGATGGGTGAAAACAAATGCTGCTGCTGCTAAGTTGCTTCAGTCATGTCTGATTCTGTGTGACCCCATAGACGGCAGCCCACCAGGCTCTGCTGTCCCTGGGATTCTCCAGGCAAGAACACTGGAGTGGGTTGCCATTTCTTTCTCCAATGCATGAAAGTGAACAGTGAAAGTGAAGTCGCTCAGTCATGTCCGACTCTTTGTGACTCATGGACTGCAGCCCACCAGGCTCCTCCATCCATGGGATTTTTCAAACAAGAGTGTTGGAGTGGGGTGCCATTGCCTTCTCTGAAACAACTGCTAGAGATTCTAGTTGAGAGCTGAGTGACATTTTCTCAGGAAAGATTGAGATCATGTGGAATGCACCTTCAAGTGAAGATAGTCATGGAAGCATCAAGCTTGGGGCTATCATAAATCACAAGTCAAGGCTGGGGCACAGTATTGGTGGATTTGACACTGTAACATCCTGTGTTCAGAAGCTGGAACCAATGTATCCCTCAAGATCAGCCATAAAACATGACTGTGGGTGTTCCTGAAGCATAGGTTCAAGCTTGGCTGATCAGCCCTCAGTTGAGTTCAGTTCAGCCCTCAGTTGAGTTCAGTTCGGTTCAGTTCAGTCACTCAGTCGTGTCTCACTCTTTGCAACCCCATGGACTGCAGCACAACAGGCCTCCCTGTCCATCACCAACTCCCGGAGTTTACTCAAACTCATGTCCATTGAGTCAATGGCACCATCCAACCATCTTATCCTCTGTCATCCCCTTCTCCTGCCTTCTATCTTTCCCAGCATCAGGGTCTTTTCAATTGAGTCAGTTCTTCGCATCAGGTGCCCAAAGTATTGGATTTTCAGCTTCAACATCAGTCCTTCCAATGAACACCTAGGACTGATCTACTCTAGGATGGACTGGTTGGATCTCCATGCAGTCCAAGGGACTCTCAAGAGTCTTCTCCAACACCACAGTTTGGAAGCATCAACTCTTTGGCACTCAGCTTTCTTTAAAGTCCAACTCTCACATCCATACATGACTACTGGAGAAACCACAGCCTTGACTAGATGGACCTTTGTTGGCAAAGTAATGTCTCTGCTTTTTAATACACTGTCTAGGTTGGTCATAACTTTCCTTCCAAGGAGTAAGCATCTTTTAATTTCATGGCTGCCATCACCTCCACTAGCTTTGTTCATACTGATGCTTCCCAAGATCCACTTGACTTCACATCCCAGGATGTCTGGCTCTAGCTGAGGGATCACACCATCGTGATTTTCTTGGCTGTGAAGATCTCTTTTGTACAGTTCTTCTGTGTATTCTTGCCACCTCTTCTTAATATCATCTGCTTCTGTTTGGTCCATACCATTTCTGTCCTTTATCGAGCCCATCTTTGCATGGAATGTTCCCTTGGTATCTCTGATTTTCTTGAAGAGATTTCTAGTCTTTCCCATTCTGTTTTTTCCCCCTCATTTCTTTGTACTAATCACTGAGAAAGGCTTTCTTATCTCTCTTTGCTACTCTTTGGAACTCTGCATTCATATGGATATATCTTTCCTTTTCTCCTCTGCTTTTCACTTCTCTTCTTTTCACAGCTATTTGTAAGGCCTCCTCAGATAGCCATTTTGCTTTTTTGCATTTCTTTTTCTTGAGGATAGTCTTGATCCCTGTCTCCTGTACAATGTCATGAACCTCTGTCCATAGTTCATCAGGCACTATGTCTATCAGATCTAGTCCTTTAAATCTATTTTTCACTTCAACTGTATAATCATAAGGGATTTGATTTAGGTCATACCTGAATGGCCTGGTGGTTTTCCCTACTTTCTTCATTTTAAGTATCAATTTGGCAATAAGGAGTTCATGGTCTGAGCCACAGTCAGCTCCCAGTCTTGTTTTTGTTGATTGTATAGAGCTTCTCCATCTTTGGCTGCAAAGATATAATCAATCTGATTTTGGTGTTGACCATCTGCTGATGTCCATGTGTAGAGTCTTCTCTTGTGTTTTTGGAAGAGGGAGTTTGCTATGACCAGTGCATTCTCTTGGCAAAACTCTATTAGCCTTTGGCCTGCTTCATTTTGTACTCAAAGGCCAAATTTTCCTGTTATTCCAGGTGTTTCTTGACTTCCTACTTTTGAATTCCTGCTCCCTATAATGACAAGGACATCTTTTTTGGGTGTTAGTTCTAAAAGGTCTTGTATGTCTTCATAGAGCCATTCAACATCAGTTTCTTCAGCATTACTGGTCAGGGCATAGGCTTGGATTACCGTGATATTGAATGGCTTGCCTTGGAAATGAACAAAGATCATTCTGTTGTTTTTGAGATTGCATTCAAGTACTGCATTTCAGATTCTTTTGCTGACTATAATGGCCATTCCATTTCTTCTTGCCCACACTAGCAAATATGATGGTCATCTGAGTTAAATTCATCCATTTCAGTTCATTTTAGTTGGCTGATTCCTAAAATGTTGATGTTCACTCTTGCCATCTCCTGTTTGACCACTTCCAATTTGCCTTGATTCATGGACATAACATTCCAGATTCCTATGCAATATTGCTCTTTACAGCATCCGACCTTGCTTTCATCACCAGCTACATGTCGTTTTTGCTTTGGCTCCATCTCTTCATTCTTTCTGGAGTTATCTCTCCACTGATCTCCAGTAGCATATGGGGCACCTACTGACCTGGGGAGTTCATCTTTCAGTGTCCTATCTTTTTGCCTTTTCATACTGTTCATGGGGTTCTCAAGGCAAGAATACTGAAGTGGTTTGCCACTCCCTTCTCCTGTGGACGACATTTTGTCAGAACTCTCCACCATGACACATCCATCTTAGGTGGCCCTACATGGCATGGTTCATAGTTTCATTGAATTAGACAAAGCTGTGGTCCATGTGATGAGATTAACCCATGTCCAAGGTCAGAGAAATCTCAGTAATATAGTAGGCACTGGAGCACCTGTGAGGAGATACCCCACGTCCAAGGGCAAAGGAGAAGCCCCAGCAATATGGTAGGAGGGGCGAATTCACATTTAGAATCAAACCCCATTCCTGCCAGAGATGCTAATATGGCTCAAAAAAACCTTGTGTGCACCAAGACCCAGGGACCCCACAGAGACTGAGACAGAATGTATTTGAGTGTCTCCTATGGAGGTACAGTTCAGCAGTGGACTACCACAGGGACAGGGGCTCTGGAATCCAGCAGACTTGGGTATGGCATAAGTCCTCTTTGAGGAGGTCACCATTAACCCCACCATAGAGCTGCCAGAACTTACACAGGACTGGAAATAGACTCTTAGAGGGCACAGACAGAACCTTATGCACCAGGACCCAGGAGGAAGGAGCATGACCCCACAAGAGACTGGCTCAGACTTGCTTATGAGTGTCCAGAAGTCTCCAGCAGTGGCACGGGTCGGTGGTGGCCTGCTGCAGGGTTGGCGGCATTCAATGTTGCAGTATGTGCATGGGATTTTTGAAGGGGATCATCATTGTCTTCATTGCCCCCACCGTGGTTTGAACCCAGGTAAATAGCAGGGAGGAAGCACATGTCCACCCATCAACAGAAAATTGAATTAAAGATTTACTGAGCATAGCCCCGCCCATCAGAATAAGACCATGTTTTCCCCTCAGTCAGTCTCTCCCATCAGGAAGCTTGCATAAGCCTCTGATCAGCCTTTCCATCTATTTATTGAGTTCTTGACTATCTTTTTTTTTAAATTTTTATTTATTTATTTATTTATTTATTTTTAGAGCTTCCATTTTACTTTATTTTACTTTACAGTACTCTATTGGTTTTGGCATACATTGACATGAATTTGCCACGGGTGTACATGAACTTCCAAACATGAACCCCCTTCCCACCTCCCACCCCGCATCTTCCCTCCAGATCATCCCCATACACCAGCCCCAAGCATTCTGCATCCTGCATCGAACATAGACTGGCGATTCGTTTCTTACATGATAGTATACATATTTCAATGCTAATTCTTTGTCAACAAGAATCAAGAGTTTGTTTCATTATTCATAGCTTAGAACACTAAGTCATACAAGAGCCAATAACATATGAAGATAAATGCCTATTGCTGATTTATAGATTTGTAAAAATTTGACTAGTGAGGAGAAAACTTATTTATGCTTCAAAACAAGTGAGCAAAGGGTAGAACGCAATAGAAAAGTGTGTCCTGGTTTGCTATGGGATTTCTGGGGTTGGTATCTACTTCCCACCTATATCTTGAATTAATAAAAGCAAGAGACTTCCTGTAGGTAGCAAAAATCACAGTTGTCAGATATTGTCCAAAAGGGGACACTGATGTCCATTACACACAACCTATCCATCCCAAGGGGAAAATATATGGATTGGAGGAATGTTCAGCCATGTGACAGGTGCCTGGGGTTGAACAAACAATGTTGGATTGTGTGTGGGATTTGGAAGAATTGTTAAATTTAATTTATGTGGACCAGTAGTTTCTAAATTATAGTTAGGGTAAGAATCAGCTGGAGAGCTTGTTAAAACATAATCTGAAATTCTGCTTCCTGAATCTGATGTAGTGGCTCTGGAGTGAGATCTGAGATTCTGCATTTCCAAGCTGCCAGGTGATGATACTGACACTTAGGGAATTACTGTGACTAGCAAGGTGCTAGGCAACTTAAAAGTTATCCACAAGTGCCCATTAGTTTTAGCAGCAAACTAACATTGGTGACCTTGAAGACAGCAGTTTCAGTGGCAGAATGGAAGCAGGTGCCAGATTATCCATCTCAGAAATGAAAGAAAGTTAAGAAAATGGGGACAGTAAAGAACTCTCTAAAAATTCAGGGGAGATAGGATATAAAAACAAGAGAAACTCTAAGGAGCTAATAGGAAAAAGCCATCAGAGAGGGAGAGACTGAAACTTTTGGAAATAGAGGCATTGATCAATGAGCACAATTTTTAGACAGGCTAGAGAGGATGGAAACTAGCACATAAGTTAAGGATTAGTCCTTGACAAAAAGAGGCACCTCTTCCACCCAAACAAGTTGGGGGGCGGGGAAAGAATCCAAGAGTGGGATGATGTACATAGATTAGTAAATTTGGTGTCAGATAATATAGAGTTTCTGTATGCTAGTCAGGAGGGAATAAGTTCTTTATTGAGAGTGAGGAAGCATATATAAGGCTGAAATATTTGAAGAAAATGGGGAAAGTCGGAAACAGTCATGTGGATTTAGATCATACAGGAAAATCGATTAAGGATCAGAATTGTGTAAGGTCCAAAAGTGACTCCAATCTACAGGATTTTTTGCTGTTGTTGCTCTCTTTTGCTCTCTGTTGTTGCAGCACTTAGTGCTGGGCCCTGGGATATAGGCTCAGATAGTGTAGATAATTACATTTAATTAGAATTGGGGTTTTGCCAAGGTAGATGCAATGGAAAGACCATGGAGCAGAAGAATTTCTTGAAGGTCTGATTTCTGTATGTGTTTGTTAAAGTAAGAAGAGAAGTTAGCCTTTTATCTTAAAGTGATGTACAATATTGAAAAGAAACATTAAGATTTTAATTTTTTACTACTTGCAAACTGCTTAGATAATAATGGGTAAAGGCATTCATTAGCAAGGAAAAACTATATAAATAGTGAGTTTTGTAGTACATTAAGGCAAAACATCAGTCTGTAGTTTAAATTCTTATCAGGAATAACTATTAGAAGAATAATGAAATAAGTATTTTCACATATTTATAGCACATATTCGTCATTCTCAGTCTCTCAGAAAGAGCTGCCTATACAAATGAATTTAAGTGCTTTTTCATTAGTATAAATAAAATGTTAAGCAGTATGAGCAATTGCTGTAAATACTGTAGGCTAAAGTACTTTCCGTAATCTTTTTCTTGAACGATGGTGGCAGTTAAAAGAACATTTCAATACTTGTTCTTGGTAATGAACAACATAAACCCGGAGAAGTAAAACCTCTTTTCTTGGAAAACACATGACAACAGCAGTTGAAAGGGAAGATCTTAAAACGAATCTCTCCTCATTTGATGCCCACAGAGTCAATGCGTTTCACATGAAGAAGGAGGTTTTAACATTTTCACAGCTGCTCTTCACTGCTCACCTATGTTCCACGTCCAGCTAACATTACTTCAAAGTCTTTTCTCCTTCCCTTTTATGTCATCACAATGGAGAATTAATTCTAAAACCATATTAAGGCCAAGGCCCTTCTTGATCTGACGCCAAGCAACTTATTTTCCTGCTCATTTACTGAATTAAATCTACATAAACCTCCTTTCTCGAGAAAGTCAGCTTCTTGAGCTTTGTTCTTTCTCTGGCTGCTTGTACTTGGGGTTCCTTCTGTCCAGAATACTCTTTCTTCAGATAGTTACATGGTTTATTTCTTCAATTCATTTTAATTCACTTATTTTTTGTTGGTTTTATAGTCATTTTATTTTATTTTTTAATTTTATTTTTAATATAAATTTATTTATTTTAATTGGAGGCTAATTATTTTACAATATTGTATTTGTTTTGCCATACATCAACATGAATCCACCATGGGTGTACACATATTCCCCATCCTGAACCCCCCTCCCACCTCCCTCCCTATACCATCCCTCTGGGTCTCACATTAAAAGTCATCTCCTCAGAGCTAACTTCCCTTATCATCCTATCTAAAAGTCATCCTCTATTACTCCATCCTTTACTCTGTGCAGTACAGCCTGTTATTTGCAAAAATTGATCCTTTCTTTTTCCTGTAGAATTAGACCTGCCCGGTTATTCTATAGAATCTTCCCCTCTCTACAGTTGGCGAACTTTCATTAAGATTTTCTGAAATGAAGATAAATGGAAATGGTGTGTACCTCCATATCAAGCCAGCTCCATACACCCTGGGGATGCCATCCTTTTTGCTATCATTCCTCTTCCTTCCATCTAAGTCTCAGTGGCCACCCAATCACAATTATACAGATAACAACAAGGCACTCAGGCATTGGGAAGCAACAAAGAAACCTAGATTCTTAACTGGAATGTGGGGCCTAATTTTCCAACAACCTAGAACACTGATCTTAAACTATTAAGCGAGAGAGAAATAAACTTCTATCTTTTCTAAGCCACTGAGTTTGTATCAGATTTCTTTACTATAGCAACTTGTTGTGTGCATGCTAAGTTGCTTCATTCATGTTGGACTCTTTGTGACCCTATGGACTGTAGCCCACCAGGCTCCTATGCCCAAGGGATTCTCCAGGCAAGAATACTGGAGTGGGTTGCCATGTCATTCTCCAAGGGATCTTCCCAACCCAGGGATTGAACCCTAGGCTCATAGCTCTTGCATTGGTAGGCAGGTTCTTTACCACTAGCACCACCTGGGAAGCCCTGTTATAGCAGCTTAGTCTTACCTTATCTGGCTTTGCTACAGTTCTCCTCACAGCCCTTACTACTATTTGACATGATCTTATATGTATATATTTTTTACTTTTCATTTTATATTGGAGTACAACCAATTAACAATGTTGTGATAGTTTTAGGTGGACAGCAAAGGGACTCAGGTGGATACATATATATATACACACACATATACATGCATCCACTCTCCCCTAAACTCCCCTCCCACCCAGGCTGTCATATAACATTGAATAGAGTTCTCTGTGCTCTACAGTAAGTCTTTGTTGGTTATCCATTTTAAACATAGCACTGTGTACATGTTTATCCCAAACTCCCTAACTATCATTCTTCCCCCCTGGTAATTATATATGTTTTTGTTTTTGTTTTGTTTGCTTATGTTTTCTTCACTTAAATCCTGCTTTATGGGGAGAGCATCTTTGTGTCATTCCTTGTTCTGTTTAAACATGTAGAGTAGTGCCTTGCATATAGTGAGCACTCAAAAACCAATCTGGTTGAGTGATGAGTATATGAATGAATGTTGAATAAACTATACTCCCACTGGAGCTCTGCATTCAGACCTGCTGTTCTTGCCCCCTCAATACCTCCTGCCCTCCCACCTGTGCCCCACAGTGTGTATATAGACTGTACAAATGCCTGGAGTGAATCAACACTCGGTCTGGACTTGGTTGCAGGAACCCCAGGCAGCAGAGTTCAGCAAGTACAGCTGAGCTCTACAGAAATGTAGTTCAGTAACTTGGCTTTCAGTGGGTGTATACCTCTGTCAGATACCTGCACACTAATGGCCATTTCAGAAAGTAGACAGGTTGGCAAAGCAAAAGGAATTGAGCCCTGCAAAAAACTCATCTCCAAGATTAAATCTTTGAAGATCCTCAGATAGCCATTATTTCCCTGGCTCCCTTCCAACTGAGAGAGTCAGCAAAATGATCAGTGTCTTATCTCTCAGGTAAAGGAAGATACTCAGAGCCCATTTCTTCTTGAGTGCACAAAATAAAAAATTCTACTGAGTAGTTACTTCCTGTGTTTGGCAGTTTCAAGATAGACAGTACTTTTCTGGAATGGAGGGGGAGTTGGCAACAGCAAGTTTTCACATGCTAAGAGAGCTCATCAGCTTCTCCTGGCATGATTGTTAAGTGGGTTTAAGTGCTGCATACATTTTTATAATTTACAGAATTGTGGATTAAGTATACATTATATTTCATTTATAAGGGCAGCCTGAGGGTTCAGATAATTCAAAGCAAATATGAGCTAATAGTAAAAAAATAAGTGGAAGAAATTTCTTCACAATTCTACCTTTTAATTGATTCACTTGACAAATTAAATTGTTTACACATACATGCATATGTACACATAACACAGAGGAATTAACTTTATGAAACAGTCTTTCTTATAGTCAAGGCTGGATTTCTAAATGTTTTACTAGCCCTTTCCCTCTTATTTTGCTACACAGATTATACATTCCTTGAAAGCAAGATTTGAATTTAATATTTTCCTTATTTTTAATCAGAGAATTTGATACAATGTTGCAAATACAATGCACTCTCAACAAACACTTGATTGAATAATTAGAGCTAGAAGTTAATTTGTAGTTTAAATATACAAAAACCTTCAATGAACTCTAAATTCTATTTGGAGATTATTAAACCCCAAGTAATTAACACTGATCCACAGAAAAGATTCAAATTGAATTAGGCCATTTTGCAGGAATCAAGCTGCAGCCATGCACAATTTCAGCTTTATCTAAACTGAAGATTGATCCTCCTCTATATCATTTAATTTACCCCTTTAGGGTGCTAATGAATTCCAGTACTTCCTTTTAGACCTAGACAGGCAGAACCATTGTCCCAAGCCCTATGTTTCAAGGAACCCAACCTCTGGAGCTATGGAGTGCTTTCCTTGAAATTTTCCAAGTCCTCTTCCAATGTCTGGGACAAGCTAGGGCCATCAGTGTCATCCTCACAAGGTGCCCCAAATGGTGCCCCATTTGGAAGTCAAGTGGTCCCTGGACCTATTTTCTCTTATGTGCAGGTACCCTATGATGTTTTATCCCCTGTATGGAGTTAACCAGATGCCCCAAAGAGCTCCAGGACTCGTCTATGGAATTTTATTAGCCCTATGTCTAAGAACTTGTTCCAGGAGAATGGTCCACTAAGTGAATTACTGTTCCTGGCAGATGAGATATTTCTTTTACAGTATTGTATAGGAATTGACTGTAAGAATGGTGTTGACCCACTAATTTTGGGTGGCACTCATTCACATAGGAACATGAGTTCAAGGATCTGAGCTACCAGTAATTTCTTTCTGACCATTGGGCCTTACCTACATATAAGGGCCTGGCATTAGTTCTGGCAGTAGTACTGTCTCTGACATGCAGAACCAGAAGGAGATGAGGGTCATGGTAGAAATCTCTTATCCTTACACCCCTTACCACTGTCACTAACCCTGTGGTATATTTGGGTTAGACAGCATTCCCTAAGTGGTTGTGCTTAAATTCTCTGAGGGTTTTCAAGACAGTTGCTCCGTAATACCAATGGATTCTTTCAAACTATATCCTAACTTGGCTCAAATTAATGTAGTAACATCCTGCTTTCCTGGGTCAATGTTAAGCCATGCTAGATGTATTGGCTAAGGATGCTATAACAAATTACCACAAACTTGGTGACATTAGACAAAAGAAAAAGCACATTTTTTATACTTTTTGAGGACAGAAGTACAAAATAATTTTCACTGGGCTGAAATCAAGGTGTCAGCAGGCCAAGCTATTTACAGAAGCTCTAAGGAACAGTCTATTATTTGACTTGCCAACTACTGGTGGCTGTATGACCAAATCTATGCCTTCTCTTCTGAGTTCATTCTCTTCTGCTCCCCTTTCATAAGAACACCTGTGATTGCATTTGGACACTATGTAGGTAATCTATTTTGTGATCTATTTGCAGATGGTTATTCAGTCTATCATACTGCACAAGGGGGAAGGGGACACTCCATGAGCATATATGCCACTCTTTTTGTTCTCCTCTCCATAGGTGGTGATGTGTGGAAAATAGAAGAAAAGTTAACACTGAAAGAGAGTTCATGCTAGGGGTGCAGTGAAGTCTGCCTAAAATGTTCAAGAGTACATATATTTGCTAGTTCTGTTCATGTTATAAAAGTAATGTCCTGATGTTTCAGTAGTAAATAATCTACACAATGTAGGAGACACAGATTTCATCCCTGAGTTAGGAAGATCTCCTGGAGAAGGAAATGGCTACCCACTCCAATATTCTTGCTTGGGAAATTCCATGAACAGAGGAGCCTGGTGGTCTACAGTTCATGGGGTTACAAAAGAATAGATACAATTAAGTGATTAAATAACAATAATGCTATGAAACTCTGTGTGACAAATTTAAAAATTATTGTGCCCATTTTCCTGTATATCCTAAATAAGATTTGCATTTATGGTTGCGATCAATGAGTGAGAGTCCTTGAAATACAGTAGTATTTTCAGGTGGCATGATGAACAATGCAGCATCGTATATAATGAGGTAAACAATATTGCACAAACGGTACTCTATGGGGAAAAATTACAGGCAAGAAGACCAATATTGCTTCAATAATAACAGGTTTCAAAGACTGACGTCCCTCACCTTTTTCTCATGATGGTAGATGTGAAAATAGTTAAGAAAGGCATACTTCACAATAAAGAACACAAAGAAATGATTCCTAGACAGGAACAGAAAGAGTTGACGCCTGAATGATACAAATACTCTTCTCATGCACTGATTGGACAAGAAGCAAATATTTAAGTACCTCTTTTCTACTCATTATCCTAAAACTTCTCTAACAAATCACTATACCTCACATAAGTGCATGCATTTTGAAATATATTTTTAAAATCAAATTATTTACGTATATAGGCCCTCAGAAAAAAATTTGTCTGAGACCCCACAAATCCTAAAGAGCTCTGAGGTCTTGTATATATTGTGACCATGAGAGGGAAAAACATTTATTAATGTTAAAAATTCAGGAACAAAATTGTTCACCTAGTCTATTATATGACAAATTATGTGAGTAACCACTGTGAAATTCTATTAGATTTGGATTCATATTTAAAATTGATGGAATTTTTGTAGAGACAAGCATTTTTAATGTAAGTTTTATCTCAACTGAAGTAGAAACTTCATGAGACTAGGAAGTGACTGTTTTACTTCTTTAATCTTCTAAGGGAGTGCTTTTGGTTGTCACAATGATTGTGGAAAATGATGGACATTTAGTGGGCAGGGACCTTCAATCTGTGGCACAGTCTAGCACTATAAAAAAAAATAATCCTGCAACCAAAAAATCTGCTTTAAATGATCTCAGTTTTAAACCAAAATCATATTTAACTTCCAAAAATGTTTTTTAAAACTTTGTGATCCTCATGATCTCCCCACACTTGATGATTAAACATGTAAGATCTTCATGGTTAGCTGAATTATTACTCCAACCTGAAATATTCATTGAAAAGCATGTCAAATAATGCAGCTTCTCCAGATTCTGCCTCAGTAAAATGAATACCTACAAGAAAAGCTCCACTAAACCAGAAGTTTCCCTCAGTTGGTTTTCACAGAAAGTTTATTTTGAAGCTATTTATTATTCAAATATGAGAAGAATTCAACAAAACCATGAATCACTATCATTAATTATTCACTGGGATTAAGGAATTGGTTATAATCATGTCTCCCTTTAATCCTGTTTTATTCATTTATATTCTTGGCAAACTCTCCTGCTAAATGGATTGGAGCTCACTGTGGGGGCCCAGAGAAAGAATGGAAGGTCCCTAGGGTCAAAGAGAAGCCTTTGCTTAAATTTGATAAAATAAATTAGCATGGGATTATGGGTGCTATTAGCATAAAATCCCCCACTGCTGCTGCTCCAGGCTTCAGGAGAATGTTCAGTGATCATGTTGACTCTTGCCTGATTTTCCACGAAATTAGAGCTTCTCATATATCCATGCCAAAATAGTCAGACAGTGTGAGAAGTTGCTGTTCTTTGAAAATATGTTTTTGTGTGTGTGTCTGTGTGTCTAATGTTTGTACATGCTGGCATAGGGAGGAAAAAATATAGGTAGCTTTCAACCTCACAAAAGACCTCCAGGATCATGAGTGGTCCATCTGGCATTACTCTGGCAGTGGAACAAAAAACAGGATATTTCCCTTGAAATATCACTTCCAAAGTTTACACCTGTGCAGAGTGTCTCTAACTTTACTTTCACTCTTCTGTGACTTTAGTTATGTTCTACACTTGAGTCATTATTAAGATTAAGCCTTAGGTTTCCCTCAAAAAAAAAAAAGGAGTCCTGTATCCTTGGTATATACTGGCTAAAGTTCTGCTTCTTCATGGACTTTAACATTAGCTCATCTAGAGTTCAAAGAGTTTTCCCTGTGTTCTGTGTTTTGTTGAACACACCCATACTTCCCCTGTGTGTTCTGTTCATTATTTTAGATTTCAGTGTTATTTACAACTGAGTTTCAATTTCTCAGCTAAAGGTTGTGTGTGGAATTTCACTTTCTTGGAATAGAAAATATCACCTAGGCTACATGGATCCTCTGAACTCTGGTTCTAACAGCTAACCCCTTGCATCTTTGTGTTTTATGTATATATCATGGGCCTAGACATCACACCGGGGAAGGCAATGGCACCCCACCCCAGTACTCTTGCCTGGAAAATCCAATGGATGGAGTAGCCTGGTGGGCTGCAGTCCATGGGGTCGCTAACAGTTGGACAGACTGAGTGACTTCACTTTCACTTTTCTCTTTCATGCATTGGAGAAGGAAATGGCAACCCACTCCAGTGTTCTTGCCTGGAGAATCCCAGGGATGGGGGAGCCTGGTGGGCTGCCGTCTATGGGGTCACACAGAGTCAGACACGACTGAAGTGACTTAGTAGCAGCAGCAGCAGACATCACACATTCCTCCAAAGACATAGATACTTGAATGTACATTATTTTAGGATCTATATTCCTGGATTTGCAAATCAGTCATGTTTTAAACTAATTGAATCTATCTTTAAATAATCTAACTTGTTTCAGAATATTTTGTATTGTGAAAAATCAGCTTTTTTTCTGACATAAATTCCATTTCTGTCTAGAATCATTGGTTTTGCTTTTTTAAAAAATGAAACACTAAAGTCAAGATTTTTTTTTTACAATTTTATTACTTGTTACCAGATGATTTTGATGTTCTGGTGATTTTGAAGAGGACAGATATTTAACCCCACTTTCAGAAAGTTTGAAATTACAGAGAAAATTAGCTGAAGGACCTTGCCATATACTTATATCTTACCACTGCTTGTCTATGGCTGGAAGACGGCTGTTAGAATATAACAAAACTGGATTTGAACCAATTTCTTTTCTCCATTGACTAGGTAAATTTGAACAGGAGACTTGAACTCCTAGAACCTCTATTTTTGGGTTAAGTTAAGGTTTAACATAATTATATTCATGAATATAATCACACATGTGTCATACAGTTAATAGGGATCACAGGAAATACTGAATGTGAATGTGAATTTCTCAACAGAGGGTTGGATGACACACTGGAGATGCCTAACAAATATGACCACCACCTACAGCCCCACTATCCTATTGGTGAGCAACCATTTTGCTCTTGGGACAAACTGAACTGCTCTCCTTAAACCTTGATAGTACCAGGAAAATGTATAGCCACAAGGGCTTAGGTCAGAAGTTTCTAGCCTTTTATATGTCATGAAACACATAGAAAATCATAGTATTTGTGAGGTGCACAGGAACCTGAAAGAACATGCCCCAAGTTCTCTGCTTCCCCTCTCTCCACACACACACAGGTCAATTGACAGCTGAAGGAATCAATAAATCAGCAATGCTAGGCCCTAGAACCGTGGGAAGCTGATTTAGGATTCTGGACAATGTCATGCAGGCATCTGGAGAATAATGCAGTTTCCTCTATCTGCACCTTTAAAGCAGTGATGCAATTTAGAAAATGAAGTCACTAGAGTTTAACCAAACGAACTGCTCACACTGTCATTAAAGAGAATTCTGTACCTGAAATCAGAGGATAAAGAAGGGTTCCTTAATACTGTAAGAGAAATTGGTCTAAAAAATAAAATCTTGATTTTTGAGCTGGAGATACCATTCAACTGTTCTTCCTTGACTGATCTGTAAGTAAAATTAAGTGCTCATCCTGTGTAGGACATGGGCAACTCTTGCCCACCTGCTTTTCTAAATCCCACTTTACATAGATAACAGCATTAGAAGGGCCTCCAAGATCAAAAGATGTCTCCTCTCCTTTTTTCCCTTTGTTCCTTGTCTGTTGTCCTGCATGCCAATACAGAAGAGAAGATCTTGAGTACTGTTACCCCTAGGAAGTACAAGACCTCCTTCAGCCCACCAGTTGACAAATGAAAAACCTAAGGTTGCTTTGCAAAAATAAGTTATTTCATTTTATGTAATTTGTATATGGGCTGTTCAAAGTTATGTGATATTAAAAATGTGAAAGGAAAACTCCACTGGGACTGGCAGAGTGGCAATAACATTTAAATATATGACTAAGCCTGACATCCAGATAGTTTATTTTTCAATACCCCACTACTCTTCATGATAATTCTCAGCCATAACCATAATGCTTTTGGTACCAACCTTATTTATTACACCTCAAGAATGCTACCTGTTTGCCTTTAATCTGACTCTAAGTGCTTTATCTTAAGAACATATCGGACTACCCGCAAGCAAAAAAAGAGGAGCAGGAAATGCTTCTGTATCAGTCTGCCTCTGCTTTGCCCTTATTCAGAGGTGTGCAGTCATAAAACCTGTCCAATCAGAGTCAAGTTCTCCAAAGGTGGAGAGGGTTTCAATGGTCAGTCCTAAAGCAAAAAAAAAAAAAAAAAAAAGTTTTCATTTTTTTTCTATTAGAAATTTGGCTCCTCTGCTTATTCTGAGAGCAGGAAATTGGTTTTAAGGACTACTCTTGCTGTCAACAGTAGATATTGATTTTTCAAATTCTTTGTCTAAGAAGCCTAGACATAATGTTCACTGGGTCTGAATTTCAAAGACCTTATGGTTTGAGCAACAATCAATGCTGATTCAGACCCTGCTTCCCATGAAGTCTTTNTTGGTTTTAAGGACTACTCTTGCTGTCAACAGTAGATATTGATTTTTCAAATTCTTTGTCTAAGAAGCCCAGACATAATGTTCACTGGGTCTGAATTTCAAAGACCTTTTGGTTTGAGCAACAATCAATGTTGATTCAGACCCTGCTTCCCATGAAGTCTTTCTTTCTTTTTTTTTTGTCAAACCTACAGGTGAGAATCAGCTGGAAATGAAGGGCCCACTGTGCCTCTATGCTCCCTACCATGTTCCATGAAACCTTGTGCCATAGAGGGGTTCAAAGCCCATTGTAACATATTCTGACTGTTCAGACCTGATCTCTCAGTCCTGAGATGGAGAAGTTTGGTAGAGTTGGGGGAAGAAACGTGACACAAGGGCCCCCAAATCATGTCCTGTACCTCATCTGGCTACCAAAGTACTTTCCTCTCAAGGGTCCATTTCCTCTTTTGCACAATAAGAATATCAGATTAGATTATACATTCTGGTTGAGGGTAATGGGAGAATTATTGCTCCCTATCAGGCAAAAATAGAATCTTGAAGGATTAGGAAATTCTTACCTACAATATTGACTTGTGATCTTTCAAAGCTCGACCCAACTCCCCCGAAATCATATTCTTTAGAATTAATTTTCCCTGTTATGAAATTGGGGGTAATGGGAGAATTATTGCTCCCTATCAGGCAAAAATAGAATCTTGAAGGATTAGAAAATTCTTACCTACAATATTGACTTGTGATCTTTCAAAGCTCGACCCAACTCCCCCGAAATCTTATTCTTTAGAATTAATTTTCCCTGTTATGAAGGATTTAAATATAATTAATTTTTTAATCATAGGTGTTAGATAATAAAAAAATTGTAGAAACAATGTATTGGATGAGTTGTAAGCTCTCTAGAATACTGACATTATGAGATTAAATGAAAAACAGGAATTTCCATTAGATGATAAGACCTAGAAAATGAGTTTAATGTAATTTTATAGGTTCAAATTTGCAAAACCTTTGTAAAATGTATCTACTACAAGATAGACAGTTGTCATTATTGTTTAGTCGCTTCAGTTCAGTTCAGTTCAGTCACTCAGTCGTGTCTGACTCTTTGCAACCCCATGAATCGCAGCTCGCCAGGCCTCCCTGTCCATCACCAACTCCCAGAGTTCACTCAGACTCATGTCCATCGAGTCAGTGATGCCATCAGCCATCTCATCCTCTGTTGTCCCTTTCTCCTCCTGCCTCCAATCCCTCCCAGCATCAGAGTCTTTTCCAATGAGTCAGCTCTTCGCACGAGGTGGCCAAAGTACTGGAGTTTCAGCTTCAGCATCATTCCCTCCAAAGAAATCCCAGGGCTGACCTCCTTCAGAATGGACTGGTTGGATCTCCTTGCAGTCCAAGGGACTCTCAAGAGTCTTCTCCAACACCACAGTTCAAAAGCATCGATTCTTCGGTGCTCAGCTTTCTTCACAGTTCAACTCTCACATCTGTACATGACCACTGGAAAAACCATAGCCTTGACTAGACGGACCTTTGTTGGCCAAGTAATGACTCTGCTTTTCAATATGCAGAAGTCATAAGTTTAGTCACTTAGTCATGTCCAATTCTTTGCTGCCCCATGGAACTGTAGCCCACTTGCTCCTCTGTTCATGTGATTCTCTAGGCAAGAATATTGGAGTAGGTGCCATTTCCTTCTCTGGGGGATCTTCCAGGGATCGAACCCCCACCTCCTTCAAGTAGGACCTAACCATATCAATGTTACAATTTTTCAGGCACAAATAATTAAGAAACCCACAGCATTTTCTTAAAATAATATTCTTCTGAAAAAGAAAGAATTTTAAAATAGCATAATTATTTATCTAAATTTGATGCAAAGGCAGATACCATTTAGATTAAGATACAAGGAAACGACAACAATTATCTAGGGTTCAATACTTACTTAAAATTTCCAACCAATAACAGGAATTGCTTCACAATATTTGTCCCAATTCTTTAAAAACATAGTTAACCATTTCTTTTTTTTTTTTTTTTACTTTTAATTCATTTACTTAATTTTTAAAAAATTATTTTAATTACAGGCTAATTACATTACAATTTTGTAATGGGTTTTGCCATATATTGACATGAATCAGCCATGGGTGTACATGTGTTCCTCATCCCCTTCCCACCTCCCTCCCCCATCCCTCAGGGTCATCCCAGTGCACCAGCCCTGAGCACCGTGTCTCATGCATCAAACCTGGACTGGTAATCTGTTTCACATATGAAAATATACATGTTTCAATGCTATTCTCTCAAATCATCCCATCCTCACCTTCTCCCCCCAAGTCCAACAGTCTGTTCTTTACATCTGTGTCTCTTTCGCTGTCTTGCATATAGGGTTATCATTACCATATTACTAAATTCCATATATATATGCATTAATACACTGTATTGGTGCTTTTCTTTCTGACTTACTTCGATCTGTATAATAGGCTCCAGTTTCATCCACCTCATTAGAACTGATTCAAATGTATTCTTTTTAATGGCTGAGTAATATTCCAATACGTATATGTACCACAGCTTTCTTATCCCTTTGTCTGCCAATGGACATCTAGGTTGCTTCCATGTCTTGGCTGTTATAAACAGTGCTGTGATGAACACTGGGGTACATGTGTCTTTTTCAATTCTGGTTTCCTCAGTGAGTATGCCCAGCAGTGGAATTGCTGGGTCATATGGCAGTCCTATTTCCAGTCTTTTAAGGAATCTCCACACTGTTCTCCATAGTGGCTATATTAGTTTGCATTCCCACCAACAGTGTAAGAGGGTTCCCTTTTCTCCACACCCTCTCTAGCGTTTATTGTTTGTAGACTTTTGAATAGCAGCCATTCTGACTGGTGTGAGATGGTATCACATTGTGGTTTTGATTTGCATTTCTCTGATAATGAGTGATGTTGAGCATCTTTTCATGTGTTTGTTAGCCACCTATATGTCTTCTTTGGGGAAATGTCTGTTGAGTTTTTTGGCCCATTTTTTGATTGGGTCATTTATTTTTCTGGAATTGAGCTGCAGGAGTTGCTTGTATATTTTTGAGATTAGTTCTTTGTCAGTTGCTTCATTTGCTATTATTTTCTCCCATTCTGAAGGGTGTCTTTTCACCTTGCTTATAGTTTCCTTTGTTGTGCAGAAGCTTTTAAGTTTAAATAGGTCCCATTTGTTTATTTTTACTTTTATTTCCGTTACTCTGGGAGGTGAGTCACAGAGGATCCTTCTGTGACTTATGTCAGAGAGTGCTTTGCCTATGTTTTCCTCTATAAGTTTTATAGTTTCTGATCTCACGTTTAGATCTTTAATCCATTTTGTGTTTATTATTGTGTATGGTGTTAGAAAGTGTTCTAGTTTCATTCTCTTACAACTGGTTGACCAGTTTTCCCAGCAACACTTGTTAAAGAGATTGTCTTTCCTCCATTGTATATTCTTGCCTACTTTGTCAAAGATAAGGTGTCCATAGGGGTGTGGATTTATCTCTGGGCTTTCTACTTTGTTCCATTGATCTATATTTCTGTCTTTGTGCCAGTACCATACTGTCTTGATGACTGTGGCTTTGTAGTAGAGCCTGAAATCAGGCAGGCTGATTCCTCCAGGTACAGTCTTCTTTCTCAAGATTGTTTTGGCTATTCGAGACTTTTTGTATTTCCACACAAACTGTGAAATTATTTGTTCTAGTTCTGTGAAAAATGCCATTGGTATCTTGATAAGGATTCCATTGCATGCAATCTATAAATTGCATATAGATCAATGCAATCTATAGACTGCTTTGGGTAGTGTACTCACTTTCACTATGTTGATTCTTTCAATCCATGAACATGGTATATTTCTCCCTCTATTTGTGTCCTCTATGATTTCTTTCATCAGTGTTTTATAGTTTTCTATATATAGGTCTTTTGTTTCTTCAGGTAGATTTATTCCTAAGTATTTTATTATTTTTGTTGCAATGGTGAATATGATTGTTTCCTTAATTTCTCTTTCTGTTTTCTCATTGTTAGTGTATAGGATTGTAAGCAATTTCTGTGTTCTGATTTTATATCTTGCAACTTTACTGTATTCATTGATTAGTTCTAGTAATTTTCTGGTGGAGTTTTTAGGGTTTTCTATGTAGAGGATCATGTCATCTTCAAACAGTGAGAGTTTTACTTCTTTTTCAATCTAGATTCTTTTTATTTCTTTTTCTGCTCTAATTCCTGTGGCCAAGACTTCCAAAACTATGTTGAATAGTAGTGGTAAGAGTGGGCCCCCTTGTCTTATTCCTGACTTTAGGGGAAATACTTTCAATTTTTCACCATTGAGGATAATGTTTGCTCTGGGTTTGTCATATATGGCTTTATTATGTTGAAGTATGTTCCTTCTATGCCTGCTTTCTGGAGGGTTTTTATCATAAATGGATGTTGAATTTTGTCAAGGCTTTCTCTGCATCTGTTGAGATAATCATATGGAGCAGGCAGATGCTTTACCATCTGAGCCACCAGGGAAGCCCAAGCATCTTTAGGCTTATCTATGTATAGCACCATGCCATCTGCAAACAATGACAGTTTTACTTTATCTTTTCCAGTTTGGATTATTTTATTTTTCTTCTCTGATTGATCTGGCTAGAATTTCCAAAACTATGTTGATTAAAAATAGTGAGGGTGGACATCCTTGTCTCATGCCTGACCTTACAGGAAATGTTTTCATCTTTTCACTGTTGAGTATAATTTTAGTTGTGGATTTGTTATATATGGTCTTTATTATGTTGAGGTATGTTCCTTCTATGCCAATTTTCTGAAAAGTTTTTATCATAAATGGATGTTGAACTTTATCAAAAGCTTTTTCTGCATGTATTGAGATGATTATATGGTTTTTGTTCTCCATTTTGTTAATGTGTTGTATCACAGTGATTGATTTATAGATATTGAAAAATCTTTGCATCCCTGGGATAAATCCAACTTGATCATAGTGTGTGATCCTTTAAATGCATTGTTGGAGTCAGTTTACTAGTATTTTGTTGACTACTTTTGGTAAGGCACAAGAAATGGAAAAACATAGAGCTCTTAAAATAACTTAGTAAAACAATTTGGAAAATGAAATGGTCTAAAATGCTGTTGTTGTTCACTTGCTCAGTCATGTCTGACTCTTTGCGACCCTATGGACTGCAACACGCCAGGCTTCCCTATCCTTCATTATCTCCCAGAGTTTTCTCAAACTCATGTCCATTGAGTCAATGATGCCATCCAACCATCTCATCCTCTGTCAACCCCTTCTCCTCCTGCCGTCAATCTTTTCCAGCATCAGGGTCTTTTTCAACGAGTTGGATCTTTCCATCAGGTGGTGAAACTATTGGAGCTTCAGCTTCAGCATCAGTCCTTGCACTGAATATTCAGGGTTGATTTCCTTTAGGATTGACTGGTTTGATCTCCTCGCTGTCCAAGGGACTCTCAAGAGTCTTCTTTCAATACTCTCTACTATCTGTTCCAACTACTTTCTTCAGATTTATCTTTCACTGGGCAAGCCATGCTTTCCAGGTGGTGCCAGTTGTAAAGAGTCTGCCTGCCAATGGTGGAGACACAAGAGACTCAGGTTTGATCCCTGGGTTGGGAAGATCCCCTGGAGAAGGAAATGGCAACCACTCCAGTATTCTTGACTGGAAAATTCCATGGCCAGAGGAGACTGGTGGGTTACAGTGCATGGGGTTGAAAAGAGTTGGACACGACCAAGCACATGCACAGGATACAGTATAAGCACACCACATGCCTCATTGTCCAAGCTGTAGTGGGTGCATTCCTTTATTAAAACATACCCTTCACTTATCCATTTATTCTCCCTCTCTCCACATGTATAAATTCTAATCATTCTTAAAAGTTCAGTTCAAATGTCA
>SJYX01005269.1:0-11946 GCA_006410675.1 Oreotragus oreotragus
TTTTTCACTCTCCTCTTTCACTTTCATCAAGAGGCTCTTTAGTTCTTCTTTGCTTTCTACTATAAGGGTGGTGTCATCTGTGTATGTGAGGTTACGGATATTTCTCCCTGCAATATTGATTCCAGCTTGTGCTTCACCCAACCCGGCATTTCGCATGATGTACTCTGCAATAAGGTGAATAAGCAGAGTGACAATATATAGCCTTGATGTACTCCTTTCCCGATTTGGAACCGTCTGTTGTTCCATATCCTGTTCTAACTGTTGCTTCTTGACCTGCATACAGATTTTTCAAGAGGCAGGTCAGGTGGCCTGATATTCCCATCTCTTGAAGAATTTTCCACAGTTTGTTGTGATCCACACAGTCAAAGGCTCTGGCATTAGGGAAATGCATATTGAAACTATAATGAGACACTACTACCAGAATGGCTAGAATTTATAAGACGTATCATCAATTCCTGATGATGATGCAGAGCAACTGAAACACTCATACACTGCTGGTGGGAATGCAAGATTGTGTAGCCATTTCTGAAGACAGTTTGGTATTTTGAAAATAAACAGCTACCATTCAAATCAGAATTTCCACTCCTTGGTATTGGTTCACGAGAAATAAAAACTGTAAGTCCAAAACAAAAACCTGTGCCCAAATGTTTATAGCAGCTTAATTCTTAATAGTCCAAAACAGGAGACAACCCAAATGTCAATCAACCAGCATACAAATAAACAATTTGCTGTATCTCCATACCATGGAATACTACTCAGACTCAGCAATGAAAAGGAACATATACATGCAACAGCATGAATGAATCTCAAAAACAAATGAAAAAAGACAGGCAGCAGACACTAAATATTCTGTGATTCCATTTGTAAGACATTCTAGAAAACTGTCTCTGCCCTGTTAGACTGTGATCTCTTTGATCTGATACAGCTCTTAACACCAGGATTGCATCAGAGTCAGTGAACTGGAAGCAGAAATGGCTAAACTTGATCAGTTTAGGGAATAAGTTTTAGCTCTCAAGTGAATCAGGAATCTAGATTTGGCCAAAGGTCAGTATAAGGTCGCCTGGGGTGAATCAGAGTGCACCAGACTGTTAACAGGAGGACAGGGAGCCAAGGTGAAGCCTGCTGAACGTGACATCATGAATATCAGCTCTAATTGATCCTACACAAGTTGATGCACTCACATAGCTGTCAGCCTCCAGAGAATGTAACCTTTCCTTGATGACCACTAATTAAAGCTGATTGCAGTTACTATCAAGGGTCTGGTTTACCTGCCTTTTGACAAATTTCCAGTTGTACTTTGCTTGTCCATTTGCAGTATGCTTTACTGACCCCCTTCAACAACTCTTAAAAACTGGCAGTAATAGAGACCCCACTTACAAACCAGGTTGACCCCAGAGTTGCGTCAGTTTAATTGTGCTCCTAGTTATTTTCTGGCAAACATTAAGAATTCAAAGCAAAGGACCATCTTAATTGAAGTGTTTTTAATATGACATATTTTATAATGCTAAGCTTGGCTCAGATATAACCTGTACCTCATAAATACAACATGTGCTATAAAGAAAAGAGCCTGTGGTTAAACTCACAAACTTAGATTCTGGTCCCTGGACTCCACCTGTTCACCCTTGGCTTGGCCACTTAGCCTCTCGCTTAACTTCCACAGTGAATGAATCAGGTGGACTCATGCTCCAACATGAATCCCATGATTCTGAGGGTAGTTGGGAGGATGATTGGGAGGATGAATAGAAAAACTTTTCTATTACTAGACTTGAGTTTTTATATCTGACTTTTAGACTTTTCGGGTCTCAGATTGGCAGGCTTCAGCTGTGTCCAGTGTTTACATTATAACATACCTATTTTGGGCGAAAAGAACTGGCAAGGTTTATAGATAAGGATGGAAAAGTACTTAGTTTGTTCTTGCAACTAGTGGCCCATAATCAGGTTTTTATACTTTTCCTTAGAGGTGTATATTGCAATAACTCACTGTAAGAAACATTGTTATTGCTCATATTAAATATTCTTTAAGTAGTTTTTCCACATCTTTGAAAGAGTTGTGTTTTCTTCTAGGAAGGCAGATTTTATTTTTGATGTGGTGGTACCCTTTTTTTAAGCTCCTAATCTAAGTTCCTTTTATGTCAGTGAAACCTTAATATTTAAAAATGAAATATTGGTAACTAGTCCTTTAGAGACTTTTGACTACATAAGCCGGAATTCTAAAGTAAAATCTTTGATGCATATGTGCATTTTTAATTCCTTAATTTTTCAACTCTTCTAGACCAGTTCTCTCTTCGTAGTCAAATTCCTTGTAATCCCATCACGAAAGTATTGATCTTTTAGTAACCTTTATTGAAGCATTGTATTAATCCACATTCCCACACAGTGACAGACGGTTTGTATCAAACATATCATGCAGCTTAGCTCAGGCCCCATATGGAACTAATAAGCCACGCAATAAGTGGCCTTGTGTAGATGCATGTGGCTTGGAAGGGTGAGAGTGTGTGTGTATGTTGTCTAAACTGAATTTCTCCTGCCAAAACCTAAATGACAGAATGATTCTTGAGCCCCCAGTGTCTTTCTCAGCCTGGAAAAATTGAGTGTTTAAAAAATAAAAATAAAATTGAGCACTTTGATATTAAATTAGGCCTCTTAGCTCAATAGGAGGATGCTCACCGAGTACAAGAACTCAGCATTTATTTCTCAAAAGTACAATCACACTTTATTTTAAAATATGATCTCCAGAGCTGCAAAAGACTTACCTAGTCAGTGGAGCACCATTTATCAAGCTGTATGAACTAGTTAATTTCAACTACAAGAGCTCTAACATCATAGTTGATCTGTCTGTATAGTGATTTGAGATGAACCCCACATGTGACTTTGGGAAAATACTGTATCTTTATACAAAAAGGTGGTGTGGGAGAGGAAAATAGAGAAACGATAGTTAACGGAATTGACATGGCTGTAGTCGTCTGCTGAGGGCTGAGTGTATCCCTGGCTCTCATTTTCTTTTTTGTTGTTGTTCGAGTAACCGTAAAGCTAGATCTTCCTGGTGGTGGTGCCGATTGTTGTTTAGTTGCTCAGTCATGTCTTACTCTTCGCGATCCCATGGACTGCAACACACAAGGCTTTCCTGTCCTTCACTATCTTCTGGACTTTGCTCAAAGTCATGTCCATTGAGTCTGTGATGCCATCCAGCCGTCTCATCCTCTGTCGCCCCCTTCTCCTGGTTGTTTTAGTATAAGGATTTTCTTTCGCTAGTAGACCATAGTATTTGTTCATTTTTCCAGGGAAACCACTGAACATTGCTTCTCCTCACTCTAATTTGTCATCTGCGTGTAGTTCTCACCTACTAGCCTACCATAGAATTGCGCAGAAATTTAACAGCTCCCATGGAATCCTAAGCCAATCAGAGTGAAGCTGAACTTCAAGCTAATTGAAACCAAAATTCCACTTACAACTGCTTAGACTCTTTGGGTGGTGGTGCAATAGGAAGTTATTACAAAAGGTGTTTATTTCAGAGACTAATTTGAAGCAGTTAGACCCAAAGCAACATTTTATTTGCCTGGGTTTCTTGGCATCTGCCTTCCCCAATCAGAATTGAGAACAGAAGGAGCTCCATTTAGGGAAGTGTGGTATTTATTGATAGTAGTTCATAAGGGCAGATTTTGATGGAATGTTGATGTAAGATTTCTCACAAAAAAAGAATACTGTAGTCTTTAAATCTGTCCTTCACAGCTGCCTCCTAGTTCACTTTCCTGCTTAAAACCCTGTAGTAATTCTTAGTGCTGTCAAAGAAGATAAATCTGAATCCTTGAGCTAAATGTTGTAGGCCCTTGTTGTTTTTTTAAATAGCCTTTATTTTTCAGAACAGTTTAAGTTCACAACAAAATTGAGCAGAAAGAAAACTAGCCCTATGTATCCATATTATTTTATGATGCCATATTTTAGAGAACAGAAAATATAAAAGGACTATATATTTATAAAAGAAACAGAAAATAGAGAAAAGTACAAAAATAAATTGATTAACCACATTTTCCTAGCACTCAAGGAAAACTGCTGTTAGAACTTTATTCTTCAGGATCTTTTTCTGTGTTTATGTAAGCATAGATATATTTTTCAAAGACTGATGTCATGCCGTACATAGTATCACTTGGCGTTTTTTAGTTAACAATCTCTTCTCACTAGACTTTCAATAGTTTTAATGAACACTCTCTAAAAACCAGGCCTCAGGAGTGTCCATTCTATATAAAAATCCTGATTGAACTCTTAAAACAATTTTATGAGACAAACATTGTTGGTCCTGTTTTATAGAAGAGGCACAGACAGGTTCTATACCTCGTTCAAGGTTACACACGTTACATGGTGAGAAGCAGACTGTGGGCGCAGCCGGTCAGTCAGAAGACAGAACTGATCTGTAGTCCTTTCTCTCCTTTCTGCATCCTTAGTCTTTCCTCCTTGGCCTCACTCTTTCTTTAACTTCTTGCTTTTACTAATACCTTAACAGGGAGTTACTTGTTAAAGAATCACTAAATAAACATTTAGATTTGTTCCTTTCCTGAAGTATTTACATTTACATTTTGATAGTGGGTCATCTCTACCTGATATAGTACAACATTAGGCTGGACCCCATTGTACTCCTTCCATTTTTAGACACTTCCCTTAAGGTGTCCAGAAGTGTATCTTTTGTAGACTCTTCCGTCAGACTCATGCCTCAGTGAACATGTGAAGGTTTGACACCCTCTTATCCAGCTTTGACTTCTGACGCATCAGAAGTGAGCAGAACCAGAAATGGGGCTGAGTGGATCAGTGTTCTTCATCATTCACCTTGTGAAGGTGCACCCTAGCCATACTTTAAACGTATAGGTGCATGGTTCAAACCTATCATTTTTAGAGCGTTTTAAAGTGGAGTCCGAACTTTGAAAGTCTCTTCGAGATGATCTCGTCCAGTGGGGGTTAAACTCCAGATGGGAATGCCTCTTTGGTTCTAACTCTACTCGTCCACAATTGCCTACAATGTCCTCTATTTGTTTTACATGTGGGCTTCTGTATAATATTTCATGTGAATAAAGGATTCCATGGTTCCCAAAAAAGGTAGTTTGACAATTATTTGAGTAGCCCTAGCAGGGAAGGGACTTGCTCATGGCCATAGCCAGAACTGTGTCTGTCACCCAGGTCTACTGACCACCCAAATCATGTGTCAAACTTCCCGCTTCACTCTGCAGTTATTTTAAAGATATTGATATGTGTGTGTGTTTATTGTTGCCTTTCTGGAGTGCTTGTAGTGAGGAACTTAGTAAATTAGTAAAAATTTGTTTTTAAAAAAGTGAACTGTGTACTTAAGTTTTTTTCCTTTGATTTGAGCTCTATTCTGACTCTCATCCTAATTAAATGATAAGCTGTTTTTGAGAACCTATCTTATGCCTAGCTTAGCGGCAGATGCTGTGATAATATATAGAGAGTATATATGTAGCATAATGATATTAGGTACAGTTTATTGACCATTTACTGTGTATCAGCTATTGTTTGGGGTACCCTACATACCGTATTGAATTTGCACTTTACATTAGCTCTGCAGGGCAGATAACATCCCCATTTACAAGAAGTGACAAATCTGAAGTCAAACAACTAGTAAGTGACACCACTGGTATTCAAACCCAGATCTTCTGTATCTAAGCTCATCCCAGTGTGTCATGATGCCTCTCATTTCCTCCCATACAGCATTAATTTTAACTTATTAACAAATATGTATTAAGTATATATTCATTTAGTTTAGGCTTTCCAAAGACAGCAGATGGAAAGGTGGTGTAGGAAGGGATTTGGCAGAGGGGTAAAATGCCCCCTTACCTTGGGGTAGTAAGAGAGCTTCCTACAGGAAATGCAGCTGGTGTTGGCTCTTTCAGAGTGGATAGAATAGACAGATGGAGGATACCTAGAGGGAGACTTAGTGACAGGAAAGAAAGTCTCTCTCAGAGAGGTGAGTCCCGATAGCCGACATTGGAAAACTATTATATACATAGGGGACTTCATGGTAAACAAATTAAATATTCTCATTTATGTCAAGCCCTAATGAAATGCTACTAATAAAGACAAAATAATTTAAAATCGTAAGCACACAAAGATGAAAAGAACAAAAGAGACAAGAGCAGGTAGTAGAGTCGACAGCATTTTAGAAAATCGCAAGCAGATAAATGATAAACTGTGAGTAGGCAGAATGGAGAAAACCAAAACCTACAGCCTTCAAGAAGCAATGTAGTTCAAGCCATAGAACTCCAGAGTAACTCATTTCACTTAGCATAGTACCCTCTAGGTCTATCCGTGTTGTTGCAAATAGCAGGACTTCCTTCTCTCTTAAGGCTCAGTAATATTCTAGTGTATATGTGTGCATGCATATGTATACCCCACCTCTTTTTTATCCATTTATCTATTGATAGGAGCTAGCTTGCTTCTATATTGTGGCTATTGTGAATAATGCAGCAATGAACATAGGGGTGCATCCTTCAATCCTCAGCAAGTCCTGCCAATATACAGACTATCTGATCAGCACTTTAAAGTTTCATTCATAAAGAAGAATTGACAACCAAAGATTACCAGACATTCAAGAAAGCCTGTAATTTTTTTTTTAAGCCTGAAACAAAAACAAAAAAGAAGAAAATCCAAAAGTAACAGAAAATGAAGACAGAGGAGACAGAAAATAAAAATAACAATAATGATAATAGAAAACAATCAAAATTAGAGGATAAGAGTTTTCATATTGAAAGGACTCACTAGCAAGGAAAACAAAAGCAAAGTAAATAAATGGGACTACATCAGACTGAAAATATTTTGCACAACAAAGGAAACTATGAACAAAATGAAAAGACTACCTGCTGAATGGGAGAAGATATGTGTAAGTGATATATCTGAAAAGGAGTTAATATTCAAAATATAAAGAACTCAGGCAACTCAACATCAAGAAAACAGCCAACGCAGTTAAAAAATGGACAGAGGACCTGAATAGGCATTTTTCCGAAGAACACACAGAGATGACCAATGGACACATGAAAAGATGCTCAACATCATTAATCACCAGGGAAATGCAAATTAAAACTACAGCAGCCTCACATCTGTCAGAATGACTGCTATGAAAAAGACAAGAAATAACAAGGGTTGACAAGAATGTGGAGAAAATGGAACACTTGTGCACTGTTGGTATTTTTCCAAAGAAACCAAAAACACTAATTTGAAAAGACAAATACACCCCTATTACTGCATTATCCATGATATCCATGATATGGAAGCAACCTAAGTGCCCATCAGTCGATGAATGGATGAAGATGATGTGGCGCATGCATGTGCATGCACACATATACACTGGAACATTATTCAACCATAAAAGAGAACAAAGTCTTGCCATTTGCAACAACATGGATAGACTAGAGGATATTATGCTATAAAGTGAAATAAATCCGAGAAAGACAGATGCTATGTGATTTCACTTATACGTGCAATCTAAAAACAAATGAACAAGCGTAACAAAACAGACATAAGAGTCAGAGCTACAAACAGGAGGTTGCCAAAGGAAGGTCAGTAAGTGGGGGACGCGTGAAATAGGCGAGGGTAATTAAGAGATGCAGACTTTCAATTACAAAACAGATGACCCACAGGGATGAAAGGTACAGTGTGGGAAATATGGTCAATAATAATGTAATATCTCTGTATGGTGACAGATGGTAGCTATATTTATTGTGGTGATCATTTTGTAATGTATGGAAATAATCAAATCACCGTGTTTTGTACCAGGAACTAACATACTGTTTAGGTCAGTTTTACTTCAAAAATAAACTCACAGAAAGAGAGATCAGATTTCTGGTTAATAGAGGTGGGGGTGAATTGTGGTGGTGGGAGTGGATTGGATTAAAGTGGTCAAAAGGTACAAACTTGCAGTTATAAGACAAATAACTACTAGGGATGTATTGTATACCATGATTAATATATTAACATTGCTGTATGTTATATATGAAAGTTAAGAGAGTAAATTTTAAGAGTTCCCATTACAAGGAAAAGATAAATTTTTTTTCTTTAATTTTGTGTCTATATGAAATGATGGATGTTCTCTATACTCACTGTGGTATTCATTTCATGATGTATATAAGTCAAATCACTATGCTACACATCTTTAACTTATACAGAATTGTATGTCAATTATATCTCAATAAAGCTGGAAGGAAATAAGAACAAAGAACTCACTAAGTTCAGACCAAAACAGTAAAGAATAAAAGAAAAAGACCCAAACAAAAGCTTATCATTGTAAAATTACTGAATACTGACATTAAAGAATAAAATCCTAAAGAAAGAAGAATCGCTTCACACACATGGGTCAGGAATCAGAATGTTATCCGGTTTCTGAATTGCTATATGCAAAATTAAATGACAGTGAAACAACATTCCAAAGGAAAAATCATTACAGCCTTGAATTTTATACCCAAGCAAATTATCATTCAAGTACGAGAATGGAATTAAAGATATTTTTTAAATATTCAAAGTGTTAAAAAAGATACCTCTCGTGTGGCCCTTTTCCAGAAAGTCATTATAGAATCAGTTCAGTTTGGTAGCTCAGTGGTGCCCCACTGTTTGCAAGCCCATGAACTGCAGCACATCACCCTTCCCTGTCCGTCACTAACTCCTGGAGCTTGCTCAAACTCATATCCATCGAGTTGGTGATGCCATCCAACTATCTCATCCTCTGTTGTCCCCTTCTCCTCCTGCCTTCAATCCTTCTCAGCATCAGGGTATTTTCCAATGAGTCAGTTCTTCGCATCAGGTAGCCAAAGTGTTGGAGTTTCAGCTTCAGCATCAGTCCTTCCAATGAACATCCAGAACTGATTTCCTTTGGGATTGACTGGTTTCATCTCCTTGCAGTCCAGTTCAGTTCAGTCACTCAGTCGTGTCCGACTCTTTGTGACCCTGTGAACCGCAGCATGCCAGGCCTCCCTGTCCATCACCAACCCCCAGAGTCCACCCAAACCCGTGTCCATTGAGTCAGTGATGCCATCCAACCATCTCATCCTCTGTCATCCCCTTCTCCTCCTGCCTTCAGTCTTTCCCAGCATCAGGGTCTTTTCAAATGAGTCCAGGGGACTCTCAAGAGTCTTCTCCAACACCACAGTTCAAAAACATCAATTCTTCACACTCAGCTTTCTTTACAGTCCAACTCTTGCATCCATACATGACTACTGGAAAAACCATAGCTTTGACTAAACGGACCTTTGTTGGCAGAGTAATGTCTCTGCTTTTTAATATGCTGACTAGGTTGTTATATTCTAGAGAATATATATATTCTCTATTATAGAATATGCTCCACCGAAACGAGGCAGTAAGGAACAAGTGATGAGATCTAGGAAACAGCAGCCTCAACACAATTACAGTCAGCCCTCTGTATCCACTGACATAAAACCTGGGTATAGGGTATGGAGGGTTGAATGTTCACTATACATACACACCATTTTAGATGAGGGACTTGAACATCTACAGTGTTTGGGACTCCTGGAGCCCTGCATAAGATCTCCATAATCTTTTTAAAGCTATGATATCCCAAGATTCTATGATTAAAATAACGCTAGGCAGCAAATGAGGAGTTAATATTTGGGTGGAGGCTTGAAATTCCCACATTTTCCTTTTTTAGTCGAAGTCAGACTTGGAGAGAAATTTTCACTGTGATCTCTGAAAAGAATTCAACACCCATCTTCCATTGTTGAGCCCGGGGCAGGCAGTTGACTGCATACTGGCTCAGGGACACATAGCTTAGTGCTATTTTAGTGTGGGGTGGTTTTACTTTTTTGATACTTAATATTTTTCAGTATGAATCACAGGTGAAATTTCCATGCCATGTGTAAACAATTTCACTTTTTTATTGAAATAGTGAATTCAGGAATGTCATATTGGGATGTCAGCCATTTTACTTTTATCAGTGAATGGAAAAAATGCTTTTATATTAATATAAGAAATGATGTCATATAATATGGAGGAGATCTTATAATTCAAGGTCAGCAAATCTCAGGAGGTGATTTAGGTCACCAAGCTAGATTTGGAAAAGGAAAAGAATATTTTCCCTTTGTCTTCTCAAGGTTTGGGGTTTTGTTTTTTTCTAACCAATTTTCCTCTCAGACTTTGGGGTAGCTGGTCGAGTAGCATGATTGTGAAAAGGAGGCTGTGACTAATAATATCTTTGCCATTGAAACGTGTGGCTCTGGAGAAATTCCTTCCCCTTTCTGGGCTTCAGTTTTCCCATCTGCACAAGAAAAGGGCTAACAAGATACCTTTTAGCTTTAACATTCTATGTTTCTTCCTCCTTATTTTATGTGTATGTTCTGACCATTAAAGAAACCTGATTAGGTTTGGGGGTTTTCTTTGAAAGTTCAGTGTAGTGAGAGTGAACTCTTTGTTAAATGTCACTCACTCCCACTTAAGTGAAAAGTCAATTGAGTACTAGATACAAACAAAAGAAAACTTCCTTTGATTTTTTGTTGATAGTAGTTTTATTTTTTTTTAAGAGGGAAATATTTAAAGTTTAACTTAGCCACTTTTAAATTAGGTGCTGGAAAAGCAAAACTTTAAGGCAGATGACCCTCATATATGTACATCAGTATGCAGTTTACAAAGTCCTTTCTTCATATATGTCATTTGAAAAATACATTTCTACAGTGCTGTGTATTTGACATCATGTGTATGTGTATGAATATGCACATTATACTTAACCTCAGATTTTTATTATGCTTAGTGAGGAAGCAAATAGTCTTAGAGACAAAGTGAGAGGAGGCAGGAACAGACAGATGAGAACCATTTAGTAGGTTACCCAAGACACTTAAAAGGGCACTGAATTGTAGAAAATCAGCTTCTAGCAGAAATAAGTAAAACTAAGAGCAGATCTTAGCCACAGGCCATAGCAACTCTGTTCTCTGGTCCTGAGAAAAAGGAAAGCTAGAAGCACAAGAGAAATACATAAAGCACAGCCTCAGTCAAAAATGACTCGCTCGCTGTTTGTTTAATAAGCATGAAATGAGCACTAGCACACTCTCAGATACGTGGGCGTCAGAGACACATACAACATGAACCTTACTCTTGATTCTACAAAGGGAAGAGTCGGTGAAAGAAGGGCTGAATATGCTCAGTGTATGATCCCAGCCTTCAGTACTTAAAATGAAATACTGGTTTTATGGTATACGTCCCTGGGGTTGATGTTAGCAAACTCTACAGGGGTCTTGAAAATAATCCTGATTCCATATAGTTGGACATTCTTAGTCTTCTCTCACTTTAGGAGGCAAGGGAACAGGAAGTGAGCAGACTACCTTTAAACACCATCCAGAAAGTGTGCTTGGGATGGTGTTGGGTTCATACAGTCACATTTCCTCATTAGAATTTAAAGCGGCGGGGAGGGGGATGACTTCTTTAGTGGGTCATGTTTGGGAAGCATTGCCTAGTATCTGCCAGAATTTAATCCTGTCTTTCCATCTTTGCAGCTAAGATATCAACATGGACTAGGGACTCCAGACTTGAGGCAAACCCTTCCTAACCTGAAAAACTTCATGGAGCACGGACTGATGGTCAGGTGGTAAGTACCTTTCTCTGCCATACCCAGAAACTGCTAGGTGGATAGTGATCTGGAGGAACTTGCCTGACTTCTGCTCCACACTTGCCTTCTGGGTTTTCTTCTATAATGAGATACCTGAAGAAAAGAAAAGGCAGCCATCATACCTGTATAAGTCTAAGCTCCAGTCTGGTTAAGAGGGTGATGCACCCGTGGGAGGGGGGTGGGTTCAAGGAAGTATTCTTTAGACATGGGAAGGCTGGCTGGGTGAGGAATTCTTGAATGCATAGTTGAGGCAGAGGCTGGAGGACAAGCCATGTGATTTGTAAACAGAGGACATGGAACCCCCAGGACTTTTCCAAAGAACAAGCAAAGGACAGTAAAAAAAA
>SJYX01005270.1:0-14572 GCA_006410675.1 Oreotragus oreotragus
GAAGTAGTTAAAAAGCGAAAGAACTACTTCATGGAAACTTGAGTAGACCCTGGACTGCCAAAGCACTGCTTTGGAATGGAGAGGCGCTTCCACCCCCAGTCCCAACGAAGTATAACACATAGGGCAAGAGGCAGCTTCTTCTGTGGCATCATGGGTCACCAAGTGGCTCAGACACCTTAAGGGTTCAAGTGCATCAAGAATAACAGCTGCAGGCGGAGACTGTGGGGGTGCAGAAGCACTGGAATCCAGTGGGAGCAGCAGTGGCATCTACTATGTTTGGACGGAAAGCTTTGGAGAAGAGTTAAGTACCAGGAACGGTGTGTGGTGGTTTGAGGATGTATGAATACAGAGCACCACCTCCAGCCCTGGCACCTCCCTGAAATAGCTCGGCAGATGCAGCTGGGGCCACTGCAGGAACAGAGCAGAACATTATGTCAACGAGCGAACAGAGAAACTGGCAGGCTGGTACACTGCTGACATAAAAACCCACTCAATTCATTTGGAAAGCTACTTAGCAATTTGTTACAAGGGTCCTAAATATATACTCTTGCTCCTAGAGCTGTGTCCCAAGGAAAGAATCCAAAAGAAAAAAAATAGTTTCTAGGCATCAAGAGGGAGCATTATAATCTAAACTGAAAACAAAAATATCCCATGGGAAAAGCCTAACTGTAACACGTGTCCACTTGAATGAAACATTATGACATTTTAAAAGGATATATTTCAAGACATTCTAGAAAAAAGCACAACTCCAAACCCTGAATTTAAAAAGCAGGCACCCAAATCACTTCCTCACCAAGACTAATTATATAAAAATATTAGTGCACGTGGACAAATGCTAAGAGCCGTGCGCAAACATCACAGGGGACGCTTTTGTGAGCTTCTGCCCATGAGTAGTTTGCCGCCAACGTTTCCCAGCTTTCCAATCTGTTGACCCAGGATCTCACAAATGCGACAAAGGAAATGTGACTACAAATGTCCAAGGAGAAACTGGAAAATATTAATAACTAAACAAAGATTCCCAGGCAGAAGGAGACAAGAGGGTTTAGCAATCTGGGCTCTCCTTTAGATGGATTATGAGGCTCAGCTTGCCAGATCAGAGCTAGGAGAGGGCGCACCCTCGGCGAGCAGGGAACGGTCGCTGTGCACGGCGGTTAAGACCTCCCAGGAGCACTGCCCGGGCCCTGGGACAACGTGCAGGAGGCAGATGCATGGGAGCTCAACAGGCAGGAGCCCTGGGGGACGCTTGCAGCAGAGGCTCCACAAAGCAGCCAGGGGCTGCTCCCAGCCGTTCTCCATACACCACCCCACGTGGAGGGGATGGGATGGGACTCACCACTCAGGGCGGATGTGCTGTTCTCCAGGGCCTGGCACACGGCCAAGAAAACACCTGTGAAGAGGAAGAAAAGAAGACAGGTGAGAGTCTGCCCAGCAACCGACTTCTCAGGCTTCAAGGATGCGTCCTTCTCAAGGGAAAGAGTTGATAGTTTTACAAAGTGGCCAACAGGCAGTCGTAGCAACGTAATACAGAGTGGTGGTGGTTCAGTCACTAAATTGTGTCCATCTCTTTGCGACCCCATGGATTGTAGACCGCCAGGCTCCTCTGTCCATGAGGATTCTCCAGGCAAATGGGTTGCCATTTCCTTCTCCGGGGGATCTTCCTGACCCAGGGATAAAACCCTGGTCTCCCACATTGCAGGCAGATTCTTCACCATCTTGAGCCACCGGGGAAGCTCAGTACAAAATGAATAGGTGGGACCCTTTGTGCAAAAAGCAGGAAAAGAGTGCCTATTAGCTTTACTAAAATCTCAAGCTTTTTCTTTCCTAGTCTCTCTCACTCCACTTGTCATGATGTTTAGTGTTTTAAAACACCTTATCACCGTCGTGAAGTCGCTCAGTCATGTCTGACTCTTTGTGACTCCGTGGACCGTAGCCCACCAGGCTCCTCCATCCATGGACTTTTCTAGGCAAGAATACTGGAGTGGGTTGCAATTTCCTTCTCCAGGGGGTCTTCCCAACCCAGGGATCAAACCCGGATCTCCCACATTGCAGGCAGACGTTTTACCGTGTCTAAGCCACCAGGGAATCGCAAAACACCTTATAGACTTTATTGTGATAAAATATACAAAGAAGTTACTATCTTCACTCTTTAAGCGCACAGTTTGGTGGCTTTAAGTATGTACATACTGTTGAGCCTGTCACGATATTTGTTACGTGCTCTTTCTGGTCTTGCTCTCTCTGGGGTGTGAGGAGACTTGCAGGGTCAGCCCAGCTCCCCAGAGTCACCCTGGGCCCCAGCAACAGTACCCAAGCACGCACGGGATCCCGGACAGCTGGGTCCACCAGCAGGGGGATGGATGTACGGATATGAGCAACCCAGCTGGGGGCAGGGAAGCCAGTCAGAGGTTTCTTCTTCCCAGAAACCAGTCGCCCCAACCCACGGTGGGCAGGTGACCTTGAGGGTGTCGCAACATCTACCCGGGGTATGTGGATTAGGGGAGAGGAGAGGCTCACCCATGTCCGTCTTCTGCAGAGACGCAGCTAGGCTACCAGCCTCAATCGGGCAGCTGCCACCATGCCCTGCCCAGGAGGGGCACACACCTCACTCCAGCCTTTCTGGTGTCCAGGTTCCAGGCGGCAGGAGTGAGAACGCACCCAGGGCAGGCAGGGAGGTGGCAGTAGGTGGGCTCACAGGAGCCAAGGCCCCAGGGCCCTGCACACACCCCACTGTCCCATTAACCTTCATTTTCCTTTCACATTTATGATGTGAAAGGAAGACCATTAAGTATGTCCAGACTGCAACTGCGTGGGCATGAGCCCCCAAGCCCAGGGCCCACCTGAGCAGGAGGCTCTGGGACCACAGGGGTCGCATACTTTCAAAGCCACCCCGGCCAGCAGATGAGCTTCTGCATCTGCACGTTACAGCCCCAGAGGAAGCAAAACAGCACAATTCTGTCGAAGAAGGAACCTCTAGGAGTTATGCAATCAGCATGAACTAAGAATGATTTCCTAAAACTGAACTGCAAAAACATGCCGTGGTGGTCACGCAGTGAGGCCAGGCCGCCTGCAGGCTAGCCCAGAGGCAGAACAGAAAAGAGGCAAACCTCTGTGCTGTGACCCCCACCCCAAGGCTCGGGAACATCCCTTGCCATGCAGGCCGTGAGAGCGCCTTTCCCCCATCACTCAGGATGCAGACACGCCAGCCCTTGACTCTCAAGGGAGAAACACGCTTGGAACAGATGAGGCAATCTGCTCAGGACTTCCCTTTAAGCCTTTGACCTGAGAAATATCTAAACGCTTCAGGCTGCTCTCACTGCTGGCCTGGCATGAATTTCCCAAATACTCCTTCAGAGTGCCGAACCTGACACTGGGTGCTGGAGTTGGGTGGAGTTGGGTGCAGGAGGCGGTGGCAGACGGGGACGGGGAGAGAAAGTTCGTGAAAGCACATGTTGGCCTGTGCAATCCCTTCTTGCTGCTCAACAGACAGTACCTTTGGAAGCAAGGTCTCAGGGCCCCGCTGGGCATAATCTAAACGGCCAAGTGTGTAATCAACACACCAAGCATTACAGTGAGGGTTTCCTACCAAAGCAAGACAAAGTCTCAGAGGTTTCTCCCAGTCAGCTGGGGACCTGCCACAAGCTGATTTTACTGACATCACCACAAACCACTCTGGGCCAAAGGTGGCCAGTGACCCGTGGAATCGAAAGGAAAGACTCACAGATGCTCTGTATACCTCTTGAGAGGAAGTGCAACTGGCCTGTCACAAACAGTCTATGAACAAATGCATCTCCTTCTCCTCTCCATCCCAGCCCCATATCCATCCGTCCGTCCATCAGTCAGTACAGTTCCTGGGCTCCACGCTGACCTCTGCTTAAGCAAAACCTGGACTATACAGCAAACACTGTCCAACCTCAGCCAGGAGAGAGCGGAGGTGCTCCCCAGCATGCAGGGTGTGTGAAGGGGTGCTCCCTCAGCCTTGGGGAGACTCCCTTTGCCATCCCACCCCCTGGGTTCCTTACCTGGGAGCTCTCAGCTGCTGAACTTGCAAAGATGTTTCAGGAACTAATTAGGGGTTACAAAACCACCATGTTCCACAGAGGAAGGACACTGGGTTTTTAATCATAAGTTGAACAGTACAAGAACAGTTCCTTTCTGTTACCCGCCACAGTTCCATGGAAACTCTTCGGTGCCCTGGGCTCTCGCTGCAGTTTCTGTTTAGACACAACTGCAGCAGGGGCCCTGTGATGGGAGATGAGGCCTCTGCTTCTCCTTCACCATGTGGTGGGCTCCCTAGGAGGGTCCCAGACCCAAAAAAAAGGGTCTGACCCCTGTCACGTCTCACGGGGGCACAGGTGGCAGTCCCAGGCCCACCACATGGCTTTTACGTGCTTTATCTTATTTAGTCCTCACCATGCCCATGACACAGGGCTCCTCCCAGCCTCCCTGCCTTCTGGTCCAGTCTATGGAAACACCCCCATTTTACAGATGAGGAAACTGAGGCTTAGACAGGTTGAGAATTCTGCCCAAGTTCCTGCAGCCCAATTCAGACTCAAGTCTATCTAACTCCTATGCCTGAGACAGTATTTAATGACCACCCCACACACCAGTCCTGACCATGGGCTGTTATGACACATTGGAAGGTACCAGCTATGACCCCCAAAAGACTCCAGACAACAGATTCAGTGGGCCTAAGCACCAGGTTGATCCATCTCTTCCAGAGGCTCCATCTGTTGCCTCTTGTTATATTTCCACTGCCTCCAATCCCCCCACTCATGAGCAAGGTCTACCAAGAAGAAGCAAGGGTGTGAACGTCCAGATTCCCTACAGCACAACCTCCATAAGCCCAGCTGCCCAGACTTCCCCTGGGCTTTGCTTGGAACAGCTAGACCGTGTGAAGGCCAGAAATACGTGGCCTTGGCAGGCTCCGAGACAACAGAAGCACAGGAATCCTCCCTGGAGCACCTGCGTGGGTTCAGACGTAGGCACGGCCACTGCCAGTGGCCCTGGGGAGACAACACACAGTTCAGACGGACACTCAGAGGCAACAGGTGCCTCTCGCCTGAGGTTCAAAGCCGGGCCTTGCCTGCCCCGAGGCCAGCAACCCAGCCTCCCTCCAGGCAGGAATCCCTTCTGGGCTGCTCCTGCCAGCATCCCATTTTGTTTAAATAGCTCCAATGAGGGGAATCTCAGGATTGTGAACTTAGTAAAGGGGGTGGGGGTGGCGAGGGGAAAATCTACACGCAATGGAAGAAAGACCTAGTGAAAGGCGGACCCCAGCCTCGAGGCAGAGGGAACCCAGGCGGCACCCCAGGAAGGACAAGGGCCGCAGAGCTTTTGCTTCAGCTTTTGGAACGCAGGTGGCTGCTTTCAACAGGAAGAATGGCCAGAGAGAGGACAGCCTACTTACCTGGGAGCTCACAGGTCAGGACCAAAGGGAAATGTTGCCGATGGATGCTGGACACCCATCCCCCCCGACCACAGAGTACGATGCCCGTCCGTGCGGCCCTGCGTGCATGCACGGGGTTGGGACCTGACTGTGCCTTGAGCACAGGACACCCTCCATCCTCTTCCACCTGTCAGCCTGGTGACCGCTTCACCTCTTCCGCAGACACTCAGCTCTAAGGCCCCAACCTGGAAGAGGCATCGTCAGGCCCCCAGCCACCCCGGCAGAGGTGACCATGCCCTGCTCTCACCTCCACTACAGTTGCTATTTGCTTCCAGGCTCCTCCCTACCCCACTGTGTAGATCAGCTGCTTGCACTAGAAAGTCAAGGCTCCACAGCTCATCCACTTTCAAATCCCCTAAGCCAGGCTTCCTGAGCAAAGGAGTGAGGGGGAAGTTTTGGCATCAGGGAGATGTGGGGAGGGTGGAGAGAGGTTGCAGCAGGGCCTTTTGGATGAAAGATGTCTTAGCTTTAGAGGAGCTGGTGAGGAAAGGCCCGCAGGGTATGATGCAGGCGGAGGGGCAGGAACCAGTGAAGGGACAGGCAGAAGCAAGTGTGGCCGTGTAGAGGGCAGCTAGGATCTCACGTCCTCTCTGGCCACGCTTGGGGCTGCCGGGTCATGAGGCTCAGAGCAGAAGCTCAGGAATTGAGGATGGTACCTACATCTCGAGGTCTTCAGGTGACACCCATGAACAGCCACGTAGGGGACAAAAATTTGTGGAAATGGGTCACAGGGAACCCAGGGTCTGCTGGTACTAAGGTAACTTCTGGTACCAGGTTAGGGTATCTTCTCTTATGAATTATATTCTAACACCTGAAATTTACCTGCAAATATGGCAGGATTTCTAACTGCAAAACCTGCCATATTGTGTGACTTAGTATTTTTCAACGCAAGAGGTTTGATAGCCAGGTACAGATGCTAGCTTCAGGGTCAGAAGTGATTAGGAAGAAACAGGAACACACAGCAGGAGGGGCAAGGAGGGAAGCTGGCAGGACCGGTAAGACCAGGAGACCCGTGCCTGACCCTCCTGTGAGAACAGCCATAAATGTCACATCGAAAGCAGCCCCGTGGCATCCTCATCACCCCAGTGCAGCTTCTCCCAAGGAGGAGGTGACAGCTCACAAGTGCCCCTGCTTACAGAGACACCGGTGACACTGGCTTCAGAGGACAGCAGGCAGGGCAGCAGAGGAATGTGTGGAGTAACTGGCCAGGCGGGATCAGGAGAGCTCAGGGGAAGGCGAAGAGGGTTTAGAAATATGTGACACAGAATGAATCACTTGCGGCCGAACAGCTCACAGGACGGGACGGAGGGCTCTTTCTCTCCCCATCCCAGCATCTGGAACTCTGCCTTCAAAACACAGATTAAACTTTGCTACCCCAGGAGAGTCTTAGCGAGAAATTACTTGAAATGGTTAGTGTTGGGTTTCAGGTGGTAACTCTGCAGAGAAGTGGGTAGCTCTTGTGACAAACCCATCCAAGTGAGGTTCTGACCCTGCACCAAAACAGCTCCACAGACACCTGAACCAGAAACACACCTGTACGCCAGCAGTGGGCAGGAAGACCACGGGCGCCTGACTAGTGTCCCAAGCTCCCTCCTGGCATCGTTCAGCCATAATTATTATTGTGGCTGAGAGCGTTATTAACAGTAATAGCAGCAACATTTCGGCACTTACGACATGCCCTGCATCGTCTCATTCAGTACGCCAAGCCAGTCCTAGGAAGCAGGTACTGTTCAAGCTCCCAGTCTGGAGATGAGAAAGTCCAGGTATTGGAGATTAAGTCGCTTGCCCAAGGTCACCCAGCCTGTAAGCGACAGACATGGTGGCTCACGTTACAGGGCCCAGCCAGCCACCCTCTGCTTCCCCCTGTCCTGTGGAGCACGGCCAAAGGACACAGACACTCTAGAAAAGTCTTCTTCTCCTGGATCTAAGCCAGATGTGCTGTGATACGGAGATAACCAGGGAGTCCAGAGACTAGGGTCATCCGTGAGTGGTGTCACCTTTAGCAAGTCCCTTCACCACTCTCAATCTCAGGTTCTTTATGTTTAAATGACAGAGTTGCGTCAGCCCTGTCCCTAACTTCTGGGATGATATGGGGCTGGCATCTTTCGAAACCATCCATCTGGGGAAGAGGGGTATGGACATATTTGGCCTCATTCTGATGCTCTATGTGAAGGTGGATCCCTTGCCTTGAACTAGGATCAGCCAAAAGGCTGTGCATGCTTGCCTCAGTGAGTGTGCAGTTTGTGGCAATTTTGTCTTTCAATTTAGCATGTTCATCAAATATCAGAAGATGGGAGAGATCCGAAACTAGAACCTAAAAGGGCACTCTCCGTTTCCACATTTTCAATGCAGTCTTGACATGGGCTTGAAGATATATTCGAAGCTTACAGTCCAGGATGAATGTTCTTGGTTCAGTGAGCTTGGGACCGTCAGCTGCCCTTCCTAATGACTCGTGGGTGGCCAGAAGCAGCAAAGTCCAACTTGATGAGTCTAAGGCAATACCTTATGACTACGACCTCCTAGAAAATAAGCCAGTGTTACTTGAATGCTCATGGTATTTTCCATGTTTGTGTTTGTATATCTGTGGGTGGGAAAACCCAAAGTGTTCAGATTGAACCTTCAGGATCAGGGAGGTGGAAGAAACAGGCAGACTGCACTGCAACCTTGTACCACTTTCTAATCCCAACTCAGGGTCTATTATGGCAGAGAGAAAAGGAGCCCTGCTATCAGGACTGGGTTCGAACCCTAGCTCTGCCGCTCCTTAACTGTGAGACCTTAGCTGTGTTATCTAACCTCACTTTGCCTCTGTGTCCTCATCCATGAACAAGGACAACACTTCCTTGCATGACTATTGCAAGGATTAAATAAAATGAAATAAAGTATGCAAAGTCAGAGGAAAATGGACTTTTCCGAACTACATGGAAGGCAGATGAGTATGGGCTGCTAAAGCCAGCACACAATCCCACATTCCCATCGACACTTTCCCACTTCTAGGCCCCAGGCATTGTTTCCAACCCTGACCTTCTCCAAAGGCTTGGACCTCAGACTTCGTGTCTCCTGCCCTTCTCCACGCCTCCTCCCTGGCTCTAGGTGGGGCTGAAGACCAGATACCATCACTGGCCCCTCCCTCTCCTTTACCCCATCACCAAGCCACATAACCTCCCACAAGTCTTGCCTCCACCTCACCCATCTTATCCATCCCTCTACATCCCTACTGCCATTGCCAAAACTCAGGCCTCATCATCTCTTCTGGGTCTTCACAATAGTCGCCTGACTGGTTTTTCTGACCAAAGCATTTTCACCTCCGCTCCTGCTGCCAGTGGGCTTCTAGAGCACTGGGACCACCAGACCCTTTCCCTCTAAACTCTGCTCATAGAGGCCCATCTGAAGTCCTGTCCAGAGACTACAGGCACATAACCTGGTCCTGAACCCCATTTCTACTTGGCTCCTCCCACCCGTTCCTGGCAGGCACCAGCCACCTTCCCTGCACACGACCTGTCCTCGCTCAGCTCAGTGTCTCAGATTCATGCCACTAGGGTCCTAACTTGAGTCCTTGCAGTTATGCAACCTTGGCCTGTTGCCAGCATCTCGGTCTCCCTCGCTGTGAAAAAGAGATAAAGATATCCATCTCCCACACGGGACTACTGTAAAGACTGACTGCAGAGACTCAGGATAAACAGGTAGTACATGGGGTGGCTCTTGATGAGGGTGAAAGAGGAGAGGGGAAAAGCTAGCTTAAAACTCAACAGTCAAAACACGAAGATCATGACATCCTATCCCATCACTTCATGGCAGACAGATAGGGAAACAGTGGAAACAGTGGCTGACTTTATTTTCTTGGGCTCCAGAATCACAGTAGACAGTCATTGCGGCCAGGAAATTAAAAGACTCTTGATCCTTGGAAGAAACGCTATGACAAACCTAGACAGTGTAATAAAAAGCAGAGACATCACTTTGCTGACAAAGGTCCATCTAGTCAAAGCTATGGTTTTTCCAGTAACTGTGTATGGATGTGAGAGTTGGACCATAAAGAAGGCTGAGCACTGAAGAACTGATGCTTTTGAACTGTGATGCTGGAGAAGACTCTTGAGAGTCCCTTGGACTGCAAGGAGATCAAACCAGTCACTCCTAAAGGAATCAACCCTGAATATTCATTAGAAGGACTGAAGCTGAAGCTCCCATACTTTGGCCACCTGATGCAAAGAAATGATTCGTAAGAAAAGACCCTGCTGCTGGGAAAGACTGAAGGCAGGAGGAGAAGGGGACAACACAGGATGAGCTGGTTGGACAGCATCACCGACTTGATGGACATGAGTCTGAGCAAGCTCCAGGAGATGGTGATGGACAGGGATGCCTGGGCTGCTGCAGTCCATGGGGTCACAAAGAGTCGGACACTACTGAGTGACTGAACTGAATTGAGATGGGTGGGATGGGCTAAAAGGTGGGAGGAAGGCTCAAGACGGAGGGGACATATGTATACCTATGGCTGATACATGCTGATGTACAGCAGAAACCAACACAATATTATAATTATCCTTCAATTAAAGATAAATAAATTAAAAAGAAAAAGAAATGACTAAATGAGAAAGCTGTAGAGACCATGGCAGGAGCAGGTGGGTGCTGCATTGCTGAGAAGCCTTTGTTTCTTAAGGCCCGGTAAGTGTGGTGCAATGCCTCACACTGCTACACACACATCTTCCTCTCTGCGGCCCCCAACCCTCACCCAGGTCAAAGCCTTACAGCACAGTGCTACCTGCTAATATGGTGGTCTCAGAGGACCCCCACCCCCACACCCTACAAAGCAGACAGCACACAGGAGCAAAATATCTCTGTAAAACAGTTAACCAGGGCGCACCAAGCATCTCCTCTGGGTGAAACGGGCCCTGTGCCCACTCCCATCCGTGCCCCACTCTTTCTTGTTAGGAGGAAGCAGAGTTGAAGGTTCATTAATGATCCTGGACCACCGCTGGGGACTGAGGCACACTTCCTCTTGCACAGGCCCTGTTCCCGTCCTGGCGGGCCGAGGGCCTCGACAGGGACTGCGGAGCAGCTGGGCAAGTATGACTGAGCTCTCCTGGAGTTTCCTGGCTGCTGAGTCACCAACACACTCTCCCAGCTCCGAGCTCTAAGGCTGCAGGAAGCTGCGACAAGCTGAGGTGCTCACACCCTGTTCCAGTTGACGGACCCTCATGTGAGGCATCGAGGTGTCAGTGCAGAGGGCCATGCTCGACTTTCCCAGAGTCCCTGAGGAAAGAAGGGGTGGGAGAGTGGACCAGATACAGGGCTGGGATCCAGTGGGACACGCAGTGACACTCCCTGCAGGGCCAGGGTCCCACAACTGCCAGCAAATTCAGGAATCAAACACCAAGCCCCAGCTGCTCCACGGAGGCCCACTGGCCCTGTCCCAGCTTCCCCTGGCCTTGTGGTGGCGCCCAAATGGCCTGTGCAGACCTCAGCTCAGCAGAGGTAGCCTGCTGGCAGCCCCAACAAAGGCAGCCCCATCCCTCAGCTGTGTCAAGGCCATGAATGCACACCACTCCCCACCAGCGGCTTGGAAGTAGGCTACGAGAGGGGAGGAGGTGAGAACATGAGCATTCCTTGAACTCTGCCCTGTTTCCTCCACGTGACGATGACAAACTCATCCTTCCCACCACTCGGCTTGGACACCCCCAGAACCACCCTGCAGGAGGCACACGAGGCTTGGATCTGAGCCAAGATAAACACCCGTGGGACTTGGCCGCATTTCAGGTCAGTGCAGTGCTGGCCTTGGGGGCTGGCGGAGGGCTGGACGGAGGGGCAGCCCTGCACCAGTGCTCACTGCCACCATCAGGCCTCCGTCGTGTTCTAGGTTCTCGGGGCTGACTCCAGAACACCCCTTAGGAGAACTCACCTGACTGCATAAAGACCGCTGATTGAGAAGCAGAGCTCAAATGAGGACACAAATCCCCATAGACGGATTTTCAAGAATTAAAGGGGCAGCACCCTGAAGTTCTAGGAACCCTGCATCACAAAGCAGGCTGGGAAGAGGTCTAAGTTCTCTTCTGAAAGTGAAGGGGAGGAGGAGGAAGAGAGGAGATGAAAAAGGGCACAGAGGAGAAGAGCAGGTGCCAGCTGTGAGAAGGGCCCAGAGGAGAAGAGGGCAAGAGGCACTCAGAGAACCCTCTTCACTAGGAGACCCTGACCAGCCCACCCCTAGCCCAGGGCTTCTGCCCACTGGCAGTGCGTCCTGGGGGCAGCTGGTAACTGGTGGGGTAGGTTTTGACTGTCACAATGACATGGGGGCTCTCTTGGTATTTAGTGGCTAAGAGCAGGGAGGCTAAATTGCTGTGATGCACAGGAGTTTGTTCTCCTTAAGAGGCTAACAGTGCACCCTGTTTGAGAAATTATGGACCCAGGCATGGAAAGTCTCTCAACGATAGGTCATTCAGCCTCCAACTGCATGTGCGCAGGAGCACCCAAAACACAAGGGAGACAGAAGAAGCCGGCGGTACATGAACGGACAGGGCAGCTCAGGAAAGCCTTGCCAGCGGCCTGGGGGAGCTCGCAGCAGACTGCAGGATCAGCCTGCCTTCAGGTAACTGGGCTGCTTCCTTCCCTGACATTCAGTAATTCCCTCCATTCTGTGTTCATCTCTATGCTTCTCTATAATAACCCAGAGCATCTGAGTTGCACAATAGGAAGCCAGCCTATAAAGTAACAAGACCAACGAGCTGCCAACAAACCTGCACCCAGTGATTTATAGTCTCAGGGCTCCAAACAGACTCCTGGGGGCCTGAAGAGGGAAGGAGGGGAGGCGTGGCGAGGAAGGTAACTGTCTCTTGGCCCACTGCCTGACTCCGGAGCCCCTGAAGTATTTCCCTCTGGCCAATGGATGTTCTTTCGGCCACACAATACAAAGCTGTTCGGTGAATGCCCCCAGTGCACTTAGTCATATAGGAAGAGTTTCTTTTACTGATTGGAGACACATCAGTGAGGAACAAGGCATGCCTGACCCCACAGTTTCGGGGTGAAGAGCATCATGTACCTCTCAGTGGTGTCAACTTAAATCATTTTAAAGAAAGAAAAAAAAAAACCACCCTGGGGAAGCATGGTAGCTTTCACCTACCAAGCCTGCTCCTCCCCGTCCCCATCTACCTTGTTAACTTTGGGGTGGGGGGACGGTAGAGATGTGAAGCAAAAGAAAAGAGGGAGGAAAGAGGAAGTTTTCCGCTCAGATGGTTTAGCTCTAGCAAGAAGAGGAAAACGACAGGAAGAACGTGGACAGCATCCCTGGAATATTCAGTGTGTTTCCGAAGCACTGCCCAGAAAAACCAGACTCATCCAAGTGAAAGTGGGACAGGAACCAGAACCAGCTGACAGATAGCCACTCTGGAGGACAGCTTGGTGGTTTCTTGCAAAACCAGACATAGTCTTACCATTTGGTTTGACAATCAAGCTCCTTGGTATTCACCCAAATGATTGAAAACTTATGTGTACACACACACACACACAGAAAAAGCTGCACACACAAATATTTATAGCAGCTTTATTCACAACTATTCAATCATGGAAGTAACCAAAATATCCTTCAGCAGGCAAATGGATAAACTATGGTATATCCAGACAATGGAATATTATGCAACAATGAAAGAAATGAACTCTCAAACTGGAAAAAGACATGAAGTAACCTTAAATGCATGTTCCTAAGTGAAATAAGCCAATCGGACAGGACTATGTACTGTGACTGTGTGATTCCAACTACATGACATTCCGGGAAAGACTTAACTATGGAGACAGTGGGAAAAGATCACTCGTTGCCAGGGGTTTGGGATGAGAGAGGGAGAGAGGCAGGGAGGAACAGGGGGAGCACAGAGGATCTGAAGGCAATAAAACTGTTGTGTGTGATACAATGGTGGATACATATCATCACACATTTGTCACCATTCATAGAATGCATAACACAAAGAATACACCCTATTGGAAAAGAGGGACTTCAGTCTGTACTCTAGTTAAAAAACATTAACTTTCATTAAAAATAATGTTCCAATATCAGCTCATTGATTATAACCAATGTGCCACACTCAAGCAAGATGTTAGTAACAGGGGAAGTAGACGAGAACTCTTTGTACTTTAGGCTCAACTTTCCTGCAAGCCTGAAACTGCTCTAAAAATTACAGTCTAGGGACTTCTCTGGTGGTCCAATGGCTAAGACTCCACGCTCCCAGGGCAGGGGGCCCAGGTTTGATCCCTGGTTAGGAAGCTATATCCCACGCACCTCAGTGAAGGTCAAAAACCCTGTATGCTGCAACATAACTAAGAAGCGGCACAGCCAATATATACAGTCTGTTAGACAACTGTGTATTGAGAGTGGCTGCCAGGGAGCAGCTTTGATCAGTGGCTGATCAGACTAGGCTGAGCCACCTGGACCCCAAGTCTCACTCTCAAACTGGGGGCATGTCAGGATGGGAGGAAGCAGGGGAAAACCCTCTGGATATAGGCCATGGATAAGGCAGATAGGAACCTGGAGGGGAGGAAAGGGAGGAACAACGGGTGAAGAGTCTTCCAGAGAAGTCTTTCAATAGAGAGGCTGATAGGCACTGCCAGGAATCTAAGCAGCTTTTGAAACAACCAAGGAAATCCAGTGCTCTGGCTTCCAGCGGCCAGCCTTGCTTCTGTGGTTCCTGACGTAAACCAGATGCATTCTAGATGCTCCCTCCGATGAGGACAAGTGACGAATACAGCTTTCAGTCTGTTGCCAGCCAGCAGTCAGCTCCGAGATGGAGGGGGCAGAATTCAAGAGTTGTTGAAGGATGGTTTAATTCTGCTTCTGGACCCTCCAGCTACATCCAAGAGGGGAGTTCCCACATGGGTACCAAGCACAGCCTCTGTCATAACAAAACGCAGCTACCATCACAGAGAGCTGGTCCATCCTCCCCTTTCTCATACTTCCTTTCTCACACTTCACACCTGGGAGGCAGCGCAACAGAGATGCCTGGCAATCGTGAACCAAAGGAGGTGAGACTCGAACCCCTATTTGGGCAGAAGTGCTTTTGAAGGACTTTGTGGAATCTAGGTTCTTTCACTCCGGGGAAGGCAATGGCACCCCACCCTAGTACTCTTGCCTGGAAAATCCAACGGACGGAGTAGCCT
>SJYX01005271.1:0-36779 GCA_006410675.1 Oreotragus oreotragus
GATCTGCTAGAGAGAGATCTTTGTGGTTTCAAGCTGTGTGACCTTGAGGAATTTACTTAACCTCTCTGTGCTCCCTAGTTTTTATAAAATGGACATAGTAATAAAAGCCCACCCTCCTAGGGCTGTCATCAAGGTCGCCTTGGTTAATGTATGTAAAGCATTTAGACCAGTGCATCGTCCATGGTAGATGCTCTGTGTCCAAGGCACATGCTTGCTAGTATTTGCTGGATCAGGTTCTACTAAGTGATTTAGGCTAAAGGTACTGTTATCAGGAAAAAAAATATTGACTTAAATTTTATTACTATTTTTTACATGAGTTTGGGGTTATGTGTAGAGAAGTGTCCTGTATTGAAATGCAACCTTAAATAAGAAAGCAAAATTGACACCGTAAACAGTAGTTATCCTAGCATTTACCAAAATCAATTGGTTAGTCTCTGCTACGCATTATTTTCTTCTTGTAGGAAGTCTTGCAATATAAAAATTCAAAAAGAATCACTAGACGTTCATCAGAAGGCATCCAAAGAAATACTGATGGGGGCGGTGAAGGTGCGGAGTTAAACAGTGTGGCCCAGAGTGTGAGATGGCTTCGTATCTTGTTCTAGGCACAACAGCTCTTTTCTTTCTCCTTCACCGAAGCTTAATTCCCACCCTAGACTGTCTAGCTGCTTGCAGGAATCTGCAAAAGATAGAGCACTGATAGGAATTAATGCCTGGTGGGTTTCCAACAGGGAGACCCCCGAAGAACTGAAAAAGCATGAATAAATGTATTCCAATTACAGGCGAACGTGGGAGCAAGTCGACTGGCGCTTAGAGGTCTGGATCGGCTCGCTGGCGAAGTGGGCATTATGGAGTGATTTTTACTTTACTGCCTTTTCCATCAGATCATCCCCTTCCTTTCACACACAAGGTTAATTCACTTCTTGATCACATTATTTCCTCGCCGCTCTTTGACAATATAAAAATTCTGAGTGGACAGCTCAATCCCTCTTCCATCTCAGATTTGATTGTTATGGTATTGCCTGGAGTCCCTCCGCGGCCTCCAGCAGCCCGCGCCGCACTTTATGACACTTAAATGGCTCGGCTACAATTTCTCCATCTATTCACGAAATGCTGTTAATAACTCATTTCCAAAGAGGCCCTTCTTTATGTCTTGGCATTAAAGGAATTTTTATTAGGTGCCAGGATAGGTGACCCACAGCCCCAGTAACCAAAGAGTTAATTAATCTGTTGAAATTTATTGCCTTTTATACTGCACTCAGTGTGACAGTCCCTAAGAGAAACAGATACTGTATTTACAACCCGGGTTGAAATATTCAGTAATATAGTCTGCATACTGACCTACTCCATCAGTGTATGCCTTCTGCTGGAACGTCCATTCATCACAGAAGATGAATTTGTGTAATCTATCTTCTTTCTTATTCTGAGATTCCAATAAATATTGAAATAATAATTTATTGATTACCTTGCAATACAAATGTGTAGTAAAGTCACCCAGGACGTTTGCATGGTAATGCGTTCTGGAAATTCTTGGTGTTTGGTGGGAATGAAAGGTAAACTGCAGTAGGAGTGACATGGAATACTCTTGTAGGTAAAACACCAAACTTTATTTCATATTGCGTGTAGGGAAATGGTGAGGGGGGCGGTGGTTTCTGGACTACCAGATGTTGAAACCACAGCCACGATGATTGTTCACCAAAGTAAACATCACGGATATTTATTATCACATCTGCACCTTGCCTTCTTTGTGTATTTTTTGTTGTTACTGAGTCACTAAGTTGTGTCTGACTCTTTGCGACCCCCTAGGCTGTAGCCCACTGGGCTCCTCTGTCCATGGGATTTCCCAGGCAAGAATACTGAAGTGGGTTGCCATTTCCTTCTCCAGGGGATCTTCCCGACCCAGGGATGGAACCCGTGTCTCCTGCACTGGCAGGCAGATTCTTTACCAACTGAGCTACAAGGGAAGCCCTTTTTGTGTTTTACCCCCAGAATATTTTAGATCACAGATGCTTGCTTTGTATCACCTTCACCTGTGAAACCACTTCTTTCCTGCATGTAGTACAGGCAAAGACTAAAAGGATTTAGGAATGGCGGGTACCGCCTTCCATTTAATTCCAGTTATATCTTCTAGGACCCTTTTATAAATTCTGTCTGTATATTTCCTATGACTGTACTTTGGAGGGTCCTTTGAATTCTTGACTAAATCTTCATTCCCTTCTACAGTTTTTTATGGGTTTTACTGTTACTTATGGGACACATTTTTTGGTCATGATTCTAAGATCATAATAATATTTTGCATCAAATCTGGTTTGGTAGAGGAACATGGGAGAAGTGTATGGAAGGTGTTGTAGAACATTGAGATGTCCTTGTGAATCAAGCACAATTATTGTTAAACACTTAGAAACTCTAAATGTCTTTATATCTGGATACATTATGCTGTTGGGTGAACGTGAGCTGAACAGCCAGCATTTCTGTTCTGCACGAGGCCAACACCAGCAGCCTTAGACCTTAGGGTGTTGTAGGCGCAGGTCTAGTAGAATTCGGTTGTGTTCAGTTCAGTAGCCTACCTCTGGTCTCCATGACAGTTTATCTTGGTTTTGGGCAACTCTTTATAATCAAGATAACGCTGCAGAGTGGATGAAATTCCAGTGTGTGAAGTTTGTTTTCTAGGGCTTTACTGATAAGGTTAACCAGATGGTGAAATGTAACAGCTTAAAAGATTCAGTTTTGATATACGGTCAATCAGTTCTGGAATAAGGAAAAAGCAAAAAGAATCAGAGCTTTGTAGATTCATTTCTTTTTGGTCATGAAATTGAAAATATACTCTTTTGGAGGATAAAGAAGTATCTCGTCATAATTCTCCTGACATCTAAACCTCCTGGCTATATGTTTTTAAAAGAAGACAAAGTGTGTCGAAAATTTTGCCGTAAAAGCTTTATATAGAATATATCACATTTTTCCAGGTGAAAAATTATGAAACTTTTTAATGGCACCTGAAAGCGTTTCTGATGGAGATTCCAAGGAAAATATATTTTCTTCAGAATTTTCAGTAAAAGTCACACAAATTAAGTCGTATGTTTCTTCTGTCTGTGTTTTATTTCGCTGCTGTTCTCGTTCAGTTGCTAAGTTGTGTTGGACTCTGTGATGCCACGAACTGCAGCACGCTGGACTTTCACACCCTTCCCTATCTCTCTGAGTTATTTTATTCCGATGAAACTTCAGAAAAGGGACGGCCAGGATATTATAGAATTACGCAGTCCCTGAAGCTTATTCTGCAGTCATACTTGCTACTCTGGCACAGATGTTATTCTTTGAAGGTGGACAATATACAGTTTTTTAATCAGGTTTGATTTCCACTGATTTGATTATTTTAATTCTCGATTGATTATGGAAATATACTTAAGTATCTAACAAAAGAATTATGTTGATGCATTCAGTCGTTTCTTCAGCGATTAGGTTTGCTATGAGATGGTGACCAGGTAATCACTGCGTGGCTCCTCGTATTATTATTATTATTTTTTGGTCCTTTTTACTCACTGACACGAATAGCGGCTCCTTGTTCTGCTCATGTAAAGCTACGCTCTGATTGAAGCTCTCCCTGGTGTTTGGCTAATTGGACTATTCATTTAAAGTGTATGATGTTTTATTACCTTATCTTCCGTGGTATTTTACATTTTGGATTGACTGATTTTAATTCCTATTTCAGAGGACTATAATTTCACAGTAGCATAACCTCGGGGATCCATTACATTTGGCCTTTAAAACACTGCTTTATTTTTCTCTACATAGTAGTGAAAATCTGTGGCATTTTCTAGCACCCACATTGACTCCCTTTTTATAACAAAGCCACTTTCCCTTCCCCTCTTCATTTAAATCAGTGCAACAAAGTATGCATTTATTAAGCACCACTCCCTGGTGGCTCAGCTAGTAAAGAAACCGCCTTCAATGCGGGAGACCTGGGTTCGATCCCTGGGTTGGAAAGATCCCCTGGAGAAGGGAATGACTCCCCACTCCAGTATTCTGCCCTGGAGCATTCCGTGGACAGAGGAGCCTGGCAGGTTACAGTCCATGGGGTCGCAAAGAGTTGGGCATGACTGAGTGACTTGCACTTCCATTTACATGGCAAATGCTGCGTCAGGTAAACAGCACTCCCAAGCTGCTCAAAGACAAAATCTGCTGACTGAGGCAGAAAAGTAACAAGTAATGATTTTTATTTTATTTATTTATTTATTTATTTTGTGTAATAAAGTTTTATTAAAGTAGAAAGGAGATAAAGAAAGCTTCTGACATAGGCATCAGAAGGGGGCAGAAAGAGCAAATAATGATTTTTAAAAGCCTTGTTTCTGCCTCGGCACACGAAGTCTTTCATTTCGGGAAGTAGGAGTTAAATACTGTTGGAAGCCAGCCTTTTACTTGGCTTTCATCCAAGGGCAGGACTTCATTAAGTGCTTGAAAAGGATTGCTTTACTTAATCTGCACAAGCAGTTGTTGTCGCCACTCAGTTGCTAGGTTGAGTCCAACTCTGTGGCCCCATGGACTGCAGCGCGCCAGGCTTCCCTGACCTTCACTGTTTCCCGGGGCTCCCTCACACTCATGTCCGGCGAGTCGGTGATGCCATCCAGCCGTCTCGTCCTCTGTCCTCCCCTTCTCCTCCCACCTTCAATNTTGGTCATGAAATTGAAAATATACTCTTTTGGAGGATAAAGAAGTATCTCGTCATAATTCTCCTGACATCTAAACCTCCTGGCTATATGTTTTTAAAAGAAGACAAAGTGTGTCGAAAATTTTGCCGTAAAAGCTTTATATAGAATATATCACATTTTTCCAGGTGAAAAATTATGAAACTTTTTAATGGCACCTGAAAGCGTTTCTGATGGAGATTCCAAGGAAAATATATTTTCTTCAGAATTTTCAGTAAAAGTCACACAAATTAAGTCGTATGTTTCTTCTGTCTGTGTTTTATTTCGCTGCTGTTCTCGTTCAGTTGCTAAATTGTGTTGGACTCTGTGATGCCACGAACTGCAGCACGCTGGACTTTCACACCCTTCCCTATCTCTCTGAGTTATTTTATTCCGATGAAACTTCAGAAAAGGGACGGCCAGGATATTATAGAATTACGCAGTCCCTGAAGCTTATTCTGCAGTCATACTTGCTACTCTGGCACAGATGTTATTCTTTGAAGGTGGACAATATACAGTTTTTTAATCAGGTTTGATTTCCACTGATTTGATTATTTTAATTCTCGATTGATTATGGAAATATACTTAAGTATCTAACAAAAGAATTATGTTGATGCATTCAGTCGTTTCTTCAGCGATTAGGTTTGCTATGAGATGGTGACCAGGTAATCACTGCGTGGCTCCTCGTATTATTATTATTATTTTTTGGTCCTTTTTACTCACTGATACGAATAGCGGCTCCTTGTTCTGCTCATGTAAAGCTACGCTCTGATTGAAGCTCTCCCTGGTGTTTGGCTAATTGGACTATTCATTTAAAGTGTATGATGTTTTATTACCTTATCTTCCGTGGTATTTTACATTTTGGATTGACTGATTTTAATTCCTATTTCAGAGGACTATAATTTCACAGTAGCATAACCTCGGGGATCCATTACATTTGGCCTTTAAAACACTGCTTTATTTTTCTCTACATAGTAGTGAAAATCTGTGGCATTTTCTAGCACCCACATTGACTCCCTTTTTATAACAAAGCCACTTTCCCTTCCCCTCTTCATTTAAATCAGTGCAACAAAGTATGCATTTATTAAGCACCACTCCCTGGTGGCTCAGCTAGTAAAGAAACCGCCTTCAATGCGGGAGACCTGGGTTCGATCCCTGGGTTGGAAAGATCCCCTGGAGAAGGGAATGACTCCCCACTCCAGTATTCTGCCCTGGAGCATTCCGTGGACAGAGGAGCCTGGCAGGTTACAGTCCATGGGGTCGCAAAGAGTTGGGCATGACTGAGTGACTTGCACTTCCATTTACATGGCAAATGCTGCGTCAGGTAAACAGCACTCCCAAGCTGCTCAAAGACAAAATCTGCTGACTGAGGCAGAAAAGTAACAAGTAATGATTTTTATTTTATTTATTTATTTATTTATTTTGTGTAATAAAGTTTTATTAAAGTAGAAAGGAGATAAAGAAAGCTTCTGACATAGGCATCAGAAGGGGGCAGAAAGAGCAAATAATGATTTTTAAAAGCCTTGTTTCTGCCTCGGCACACGAAGTCTTTCATTTCGGGAAGTAGGAGTTAAATACTGTTGGAAGCCAGCCTTTTACTTGGCTTTCATCCAAGGGCAGGACTTCATTAAGTGCTTGAAAAGGATTGCTTTACTTAATCTGCACAAGCAGTTGTTGTCGCCACTCAGTTGCTAGGTTGAGTCCAACTCTGTGGCCCCATGGACTGCAGCGCGCCAGGCTTCCCTGACCTTCACTGTTTCCCGGGGCTCCCTCACACTCATGTCCGGCGAGTCGGTGATGCCATCCAGCCGTCTCGTCCTCTGTCCTCCCCTTCTCCTCCCACCTTCAATCTTTCCCAGTGTCAGTGTCTTTTCCCGTGAGTCAGCGCTTCTCATCAGGTGGCCAAAGCACTGGAGCTTCAGCTTCAGCTGAAGGCTGTGTGCACAAGGCTGTGAGGCAAGTACTGTCATCGTGTCATCCCCGTTTTACTGATGGGTGGGGTGAGTTACAGAGAGGCCAGGGCACCTCCCCGGGCCTTTACTCCTAGTATACCCCTGAGGGGATTGGAATGCTGCTACCGGAGTCCAGTGCCGGGACACCTGACCACTTCCTCCCCCAGTTCTGCAGGATAAGACATGGTTATCCAGAATAAGAACGGACCACTCTTTTGTTTATTTATCGCCCTCCTCTGATTATTGAATCCTCTCCCCCGAATTTACAGTGCCCCTCCATCATATAAAAAGTTCCCACACACATACAGGACAGTTTCTAGGTCTGTCTTATTCCTGGGTAAGTCATACTATTCTTTCGGTTTTTCTGTTTCTACTCTATTCCAACACTGTTTTATGCTATAGTTTTTTTTTAACAGTTTTAATGTCTGATTTGCTGGGTCTCTTTTTTTTCTTATTTAAAAGGTGTCTTCTGTCCTGACTCCTTAAACTATTTTTTATTGTGGAATGTACAGTTTTTTTTTTATCATGGAATGTATCATGCACACAAAAAGTACATAAAAATTTATGTCCAGTGTAAAAAATACAAATAAAAAGAGCCATCATGAATCTATTATCCAAGATAAGAAGTAAAATATTGGTTTGATATAATTCTTGTTATGATGCTCCTTGATTTCATTCTTCTCCCAAGAGGTATTCATCTCCTTGCTTGTTTTTATACTTTTTCTATTTTCATCAATAATATTGTTTTACCTGTTTATGACATTTATAAAATGAAAAAAAATTGTATATAATTATCTCTGCCTTTATTTTCGGAGAAGGCAATGGCACCCTACTCTAGTACTCTTGCCTAGAAAATCCCATGGGCGGAGGAGCCTGGTGGGCTGCAGTCCATGGGATCGCTGAGTCAGACACGACTGAGTGACTTCACTTTCACTTTTCACTTTCATGCATTGGAGAAGGAAATGGCAACCCACTCCAGTGTTCTTGCCTGGAGAATCCCAGGGACGGGGGAGCCTGGTAGGCTGTGGTCTTTGGGGTCGCACAGAGTCGGACACGACTGAAGCGGCTTAGCAGCAGCAGCAACAACAGGAGCAGATTTAATTCCTGGACCAGAGAGAGTCTCAGTCTCTCAGAGCTTTGTGTAGTGGAAATTTTATTAAACTGATAGTGACAGCAAAGAGCTTCTGACACAGACATCAGAAGGGGCTAGAAAGATTACCCACCTTGCTAGTTTTAAGCAAGGCATTATATACTTTTCTGCTAGCTGCTAAGAATAGAAAAATACCTCAAGGCTGTGAAAATTTTGTTCAGACCCTTTCCTATCGCAAACCCCCTGGGATGCCATCAGCACAAGATTAGCCAGAGCTAGCCCAGAGTTAGCCAGAGTTTAGCCAGAGTTAACCCAGAGCTCACGGCTGTGGAAGTTTTACCCAGACCGTCTCTCTTAACATACATTCTGAACTCAAAAAAGCATGTCCTCTAGCAAGAGATACTGTTGTCTATGAGGCCTACGTGTCTGAGGCAAAAGAATGTGGGAAAGAAAGAATGTTCACCTCCTCCTTAAGGGGACCTTAGGCTTGGACTCTGTATCAACTTGCCTAAGTTAACTCTCTCATTCTCAATATAAGTTCTTTTTCAGTTACGTGTGTTAAGATAGCTTCTCATAGCTAGGTATATCTTTTTTATACAGGATATAATATTTTGAATTTTAATCTTATTTGGCTATCTTTGTCTTTGATTTGGAGGATATAGTCCATTTATATTTATTGTACTATTTATATATTAAATGAATGAAAATGTAGTAAATCTCAGCAGAGCACTGTAAACTATGAAAAAGAACTAAATGGAACATCTAGAACAGAAAAATACCATATTGGAATTAAAAGTAATCCATTAAGGATCTTAACAACATATTTATGAATTAAAGCATATCAGCTGACTTAAAAAACTGATTAACATAAATTAGTTAATCTGCAACTCCAGACAAAAAAAGAAAAGAAAGAACAAGCCTTTATGGTGCTGCAGTAGTCATCGTGAAATAACAGATGAACCCCTCCCCCCGCTCAGTGTGGTTCAGATAGCAAGACTGGTGATACTCCCCCCACCCCCATGCATAGTAGGAGAGGATGAAAAAGTTTATTACTCACAAAACACAGGTGTTTGGGAGAGCTGAGCAGTCCTCTCGATCTGATCTGAAAAGGGCTAAAGAGAATAAGGAAAGGTTAATCCTCCTCATCTCTTGCTGGTGTCAAGGGGAGCTTTCTTACCAGCTTTACCATCTGTAGGGCCGAAGGGGAAGAAGAAAGGACTTGGTTTGCAAGCTGTCAGCAGTCTACTATTAGAAAATGAAGCTACAGTCATGTTACAGAAACAATATCAAAATGTCTAAAATATAAATGGCATGTAGGACGCAGAGGAGAAAGAGGATGTGGATGTGGCAAAAAAGAATTGTTTGAAGATTTTATGGTTAAAAATGTCCAAATTTGCTGAAGACCCTTATTGTAGACTCAAGAAGCTTGCAAACTCCAGCAAGATAAGCACAAAGACAAACACAGCCAGTAAAATTTCTGAAAACCAAAATTAAAAAATTCTTGAAAGCTGCTAAATAAAATTACACATGTCTTTCATGAGACTGGGAGCAGATGAACTAGTCATATTGTATATCAAGCAGGGCTCAGTCAGGAGAAGAAACCGTGGTAATTTGAGCTGTGAAGTATAATATAAAGAATCATTAACTGTAACAGTAGAGGGACTATACTGATATAAGAAGTGGAAAAGTTAAAAGTGTTAGTCACTCGGTTGAGTCCAACTCTTCGCAACTCCATGGCCTGTAGCCTGCCAGTTTCCTCTGTCCATGGACTTCTCTAGGCAAGAATACTGGAATGGATTGCCATGCCCTCCTCCAGGGCATCTTCCTGACCCAGGGATTGAACCCAGGTCTCCCGCACTGCAGGCAGATTCTTTACTGTCTGAACACCAGGGAAACTCATATCAATATAAAGAGTGCTCTAAAGGCTACTTCAGGACTGAGGAAGAACACCCACAAGATGATATGGTTGGAAGAGGGGTTGTTGTTGTTCAGTTGCTCAGTCCTGTCCAATTCTTTGTGACCGCATGGACTGCAGCAAGCCAGGCTTCCTCGTCCTTCACCATCTCCTGGGGCTTGCTCAAACTAATGTCCATTGAGTCAGTGACGCCATCCAACCATCTCATCCTCTATCGCCCCCTTCTCCTCCTGCCTTCAGTCTTTCCCAGCATCAGGGTCTTTTTCAGTGAATCAGCTCTTCACATCAGGTGGCCAAAGCATTGGAGCTTCAGCTTCAACATCAGACCTTCCAGTGAATATTCAGGGTTGTCTCCCCAAAGCTGGAGTTAGTTCTCACTGGAGAAAGTATTGTTGTGGCCTACTGGTAGGTGGAAAAGATCCTTGGGTTCCTGTGCCCAGAACTGGTTCGTCGATGCCAGGCAAGCTAGAAACAGCGCTCTGCACTGCAAGTGAGCTGAAGGTGGGGGCAGGTACACAGAGCAGGAGGATTGTTATTGTGAGCAGAAGGCCTTCAGAGCATGGGGTCCACACTAGGAGGGCCATGGCAAGATAGTGATTTGGCCCAGGCTCTTGTTAAGGGGTTGCATGTCTTGGACATGCAGCTGGGGCAAATAGCACTAAACTGGGTGTTGATGAGTTGTGTGGCAAGAATAAACAAGACACAGCAGACCCGAACTGTGAGGCCCCTTGTTCCTGCGGTGTTTCTCTAGTGCCCTCTACTGACCAAGCCTAACACTGCTGCTGCTGCTGCTGCTGCTGCTGCTGCTGCTGCTGCTGCTGCTAAGTCGCTTCCGTCGTGTCTGACTTTGTGCGACCCCATAGACGGCAGCCCACCCACTGGCTCATTGTAAAGGAGAAATGCTTAGAGAGCTGTCCGTTATTGCAGAGCAGGTTCTGAAGGATGAACTTGAAATTAGGAAGCAGGAAATTGATAGCTAGCATGTGTGATAAGTATATGTTTAAATTTATAAAAAGTTGTACTTTTTTTTTTTTTGAGGTATCTGTGTCATTTTACATTCATGCAAAAGTATATGAATGGAGTCCCAGATGCTCAATGTCCTCAATAATGCTTGGTATTGTCAGACTTTCAATTTTATCCGTGCTAATGTATGTGTAGTAGCATTAATCATATTTGGATCTTCATGTCCCTAATTATTAATAGCATTGTTACGTCCTCATTGAAGTCTCACTATTAATGCTCACAGTTAAGATTTTTAAAAGGGAAAAGATACATTAAAGCAGCTGAGAGAAGAGATGTGTTAGGCAATTTCTGGGAGGATTCCAAGCGTGAATATTCCGTTGCCCTTAGGACATGTTCCCCTTCGGATGTCAGTGTCTGGCAACTCACATGGACACTGACAGCCAGGGAAGCTAACCCGTTTGTATTTTGTATCCGTTTCTTTGTGTTTAAAGTGCCTTTCTTGTAGATGGCATATAAATAGAGCTTGTTTTTAAAGTCTAACCTGATCATCTCTACCTTTTATGTATAGTATTTAGGCCATTTATATTTATTTTGATCAGTGTTTCTGTTAGATTCAAAGATGCCTTCTTTCTGCTTGTTTTCTATTTGATAGAGGTATACTTTTGCCCCTTTTTGCCTCTTATTTGCCTCTTTTTGAATTAGTAAATATTTTTTATCATTATAGCTCTCTCTAACACTGACTTATTGCCTTACTTTGTGTGTGTGTGGTTGCTTTTGAATTTACAGTATACATTTTAATGTATCTCGTTTTATCTTTATATTATATCACTTTACATATAGTCTAAGACTCTTGCAACATTATTACTTCTATTTATACTCTATAGTCCCTGTCTCTTATACACATCTAGATGTGTATAAGAGACAGGGGTTATCCAGAGTAAGAACGGACCACTCTTTTGTTTATTTATTGCTCTCCTCTGATTATTGAATCCTCTCCCCCGAATTTACAGTGCCCCTCCATCATATAAAAAGTTCCCACACACATACAGGACAGTTTCTAGGTCTGTCTTATTCCTGGGTAAGTCATACTATTCTTTCGGTTTTTCTGTTTCTACTCTATTCCAACACTGTTTTATGCTATAGTTTTTTTTTAACAGTTTTAATGTCTGATTTGCTGGGTCTCTTTTTTTTCTTATTTAAAAGGTGTCTTCTGTCCTGACTCCTTAAACTATTTTTTATTGTGGAATGTACAGTTTTTTTTTTATCATGGAATGTATCATGCACACAAAAAGTACATAAAAATTTATGTCCAGTGTAAAAAATACAAATAAAAAGAGCCATCATGAATCTATTATCCAAGATAAGAAGTAAAATATTGGTTTGATATAATTCTTGTTATGATGCTCCTTGATTTCATTCTTCTCCCAAGAGGTATTCATCTCCTTGCTTGTTTTTATACTTTTTCTATTTTCATCAATAATATTGTTTTACCTGTTTATGACATTTATAAAATGAAAAAAAATTGTATATAATTATCTCTGCCTTTATTTTCGGAGAAGGCAATGGCACCCTACTCTAGTACTCTTGCCTAGAAAATCCCATGGGCGGAGGAGCCTGGTGGGCTGCAGTCCATGGGATCGCTGAGTCAGACACGACTGAGTGACTTCACTTTCACTTTTCACTTTCATGCATTGGAGAAGGAAATGGCAACCCACTCCAGTGTTCTTGCCTGGAGAATCCCAGGGACGGGGGAGCCTGGTAGGCTGTGGTCTTTGGGGTCGCACAGAGTCGGACACGACTGAAGCGGCTTAGCAGCAGCAGCAACAACAGGAGCAGATTTAATTCCTGGACCAGAGAGAGTCTCAGTCTCTCAGAGCTTTGTGTAGTGGAAATTTTATTAAACTGATAGTGACAGCAAAGAGCTTCTGACACAGACATCAGAAGGGGCTAGAAAGATTACCCACCTTGCTAGTTTAAAGCAAGGCATTATATACTTTTCTGCTAGCTGCTAAGAATAGAAAAATACCTCAAGGCTGTGAAAATTTTGTTCAGACCCTTTCCTATAGCAAACCCCCTGGGATGCCATCAGCACAAGATTAGCCAGAGCTAGCCCAGAGTTAGCCAGAGTTTAGCCAGAGTTAACCCAGAGCTCACGGCTGTGGAAGTTTTACCCAGACCGTCTCTCTTAACATACATTCTGAACTCAAAAAAGCATGTCCTCTAGCAAGAGATACTGTTGTCTATGAGGCCTACGTGTCTGAGGCAAAAGAATGTGGGAAAGAAAGAATGTTCACCTCCTCCTTAAGGGGACCTTAGGCTTGGACTCTGTATCAACTTGCCTAAGTTAACTCTCTCATTCTCAATATAAGTTCTTTTTCAGTTACGTGTGTTAAGATAGCTTCTCATAGCCAGGTATATCTTTTTTATACAGGATATAATATTTTGAATTTTAATCTTATTTGGCTATCTTTGTCTTTGATTTGGAGGATATAGTCCATTTATATTTATTGTACTATTTATATATTAAATGAATGAAAATGTAGTAAATCTCAGCAGAGCACTGTAAACTATGAAAAAGAACTAAATGGAACATCTAGAACAGAAAAATACCATATTGGAATTAAAAGTAATCCATTAAGGATCTTAACAACATATTTATGAATTAAAGCATATCAGCTGACTTAAAAAACTGATTAACATAAATTAGTTAATCTGCAACTCCAGACAAAAAAAGAAAAGAAAGAACAAGCCTTTATGGTGCTGCAGTAGTCATCGTGAAATAACAGATGAACCCCTCCCCCCGCTCAGTGTGGTTCAGATAGCAAGACTGGTGATACTCCCCCCACCCCCATGCATAGTAGGAGAGGATGAAAAAGTTTATTACTCACAAAACACAGGTGTTTGGGAGAGCTGAGCAGTCCTCTCGATCTGATCTGAAAAGGGCTAAAGAGAATAAGGAAAGGTTAATCCTCCTCATCTCTTGCTGGTGTCAAGGGGAGCTTTCTTACCAGCTTTACCATCTGTAGGGCCGAAGGGGAAGAAGAAAGGACTTGGTTTGCAAGCTGTCAGCAGTCTACTATTAGAAAATGAAGCTACAGTCATGTTACAGAAACAATATCAAAATGTCTAAAATATAAATGGCATGTAGGACGCAGAGGAGAAAGAGGATGTGGATGTGGCAAAAAAGAATTGTTTGAAGATTTTATGGTTAAAAATGTCCAAATTTGCTGAAGACCCTTATTGTAGACTCAAGAAGCTTGCAAACTCCAGCAAGATAAGCACAAAGACAAACACAGCCAGTAAAATTTCTGAAAACCAAAATTAAAAAATTCTTGAAAGCTGCTAAATAAAATTACACATGTCTTTCATGAGACTGGGAGCAGATGAACTAGTCATATTGTATATCAAGCAGGGCTCAGTCAGGAGAAGAAACCGTGGTAATTTGAGCTGTGAAGTATAATATAAAGAATCATTAACTGTAACAGTAGAGGGACTATACTGATATAAGAAGTGGAAAAGTTAAAAGTGTTAGTCACTCGGTTGAGTCCAACTCTTCGCAACTCCATGGCCTGTAGCCTGCCAGTTTCCTCTGTCCATGGACTTCTCTAGGCAAGAATACTGGAATGGATTGCCATGCCCTCCTCCAGGGCATCTTCCTGACCCAGGGATTGAACCCAGGTCTCCCGCACTGCAGGCAGATTCTTTACTGTCTGAACACCAGGGAAACTCATATCAATATAAAGAGTGCTCTAAAGGCTACTTCAGGACTGAGGAAGAACACCCACAAGATGATATGGTTGGAAGAGGGGTTGTTGTTGTTCAGTTGCTCAGTCCTGTCCAATTCTTTGTGACCGCATGGACTGCAGCAAGCCAGGCTTCCTCGTCCTTCACCATCTCCTGGGGCTTGCTCAAACTAATGTCCATTGAGTCAGTGACGCCATCCAACCATCTCATCCTCTATCGCCCCCTTCTCCTCCTGCCTTCAGTCTTTCCCAGCATCAGGGTCTTTTTCAGTGAATCAGCTCTTCACATCAGGTGGCCAAAGCATTGGAGCTTCAGCTTCAACATCAGACCTTCCAGTGAATATTCAGGGTTGTCTCCCCAAAGCTGGAGTTAGTTCTCACTGGAGAAAGTATTGTTGTGGCCTACTGGTAGGTGGAAAAGATCCTTGGGTTCCTGTGCCCAGAACTGGTTCGTCGATGCCAGGCAAGCTAGAAACAGCGCTCTGCACTGCAAGTGAGCTGAAGGTGGGGGCAGGTACACAGAGCAGGAGGATTGTTATTGTGAGCAGAAGGCCTTCAGAGCATGGGGTCCACACTAGGAGGGCCATGGCAAGATAGTGATTTGGCCCAGGCTCTTGTTAAGGGGTTGCATGTCTTGGACATGCAGCTGGGGCAAATAGCACTAAACTGGGTGTTGATGAGTTGTGTGGCAAGAATAAACAAGACACAGCAGACCCGAACTGTGAGGCCCCTTGTTCCTGCGGTGTTTCTCTAGTGCCCTCTACTGACCAAGCCTAACACTGCTGCTGCTGCTGCTGCTGCTGCTGCTGCTGCTGCTGCTAAGTCGCTTCCGTCGTGTCTGACTTTGTGCGACCCCATAGACGGCAGCCCACCCACTGGCTCATTGTAAAGGAGAAATGCTTAGAGAGCTGTCCGTTATTGCAGAGCAGGTTCTGAAGGATGAACTTGAAATTAGGAAGCAGGAAATTGATAGCTAGCATGTGTGATAAGTATATGTTTAAATTTATAAAAAGTTGTACTTTTTTTTTTCTGAAGTATCTGTGTCATTTTACATTCATGCAAAAGTATATGAATGGAGTCCCAGATGCTCAATGTCCTCAATGATGCTTGGTATTGTCAGACTTTCAATTTTATCCGTGCTAATGTATGTGTAGTAGCATTAATCATATTTGGATCTTCATGTCCCTAATTATTAATAGCATTGTTACGTCCTCATTGAAGTCTCACTATTAATGCTCACAGTTAAGATTTTTAAAAGGGAAAAGATACATTAAAGCAGCTGAGAGAAGAGATGTGTTAGGCAATTTCTGGGAGGATTCCAAGCGTGAATAGTCCGTTGCCCTTAGGACATGTTCCCCTTCGGATGTCAGTGTCTGGCAACTCACATGGACACTGACAGCCAGGGAAGCTAACCCGTTTGTATTTTGTATCCGTTTCTTTGTGTTTAAAGTGCCTTTCTTGTAGATGGCATATAAATAGAGCTTGTTTTTAAAGTCTAACCTGATCATCTCTACCTTTTATGTATAGTATTTAGACCATTTATATTTATTTTGATCAGTGTTTCTGTTAGATTCAAAGATGCCTTCTTTCTGCTTGTTTTCTATTTGATAGAGGTATACTTTTGCCCCTTTTTGCCTCTTATTTGCCTCTTTTTGAATTAGTAAATATTTTTTATCATTATAGCTCTCTCTAACACTGACTTATTGCCTTACTTTGTGTGTGTGTGGTTGCTTTTGAATTTACAGTATACATTTTAATGTATCTCGTTTTATCTTTATATTATATCACTTTACATATAGTCTAAGACTCTTGCAACATTATTACTTCTATTTATACTCTATAGTCCTTTGTACTATTGTATAAACATTTTATGTCTACATATTATAAATCCTAAAAAATAAAAAATATTGGTACAACGTTCTAACTCTGAAAAGGCAGAAATTATTGACCAAGACTAAAAGTGATATTAAAATATTAGATTCATATCAGAATGCCTCATTTATACCTATATTTTTCCTCTCATAGCTTTTAGTCACAACGTGCTCAAGAAGAAAATGAATATAAATAATTGTTCTCAAATAGTTCCCCTTTCCAGGTGGCCTCTGCTGATACCATGGGGGAAATAAGGATCTACTAATGCTGGCCAGCGATGACATTTTTGGCTCCCCAGTCAGAAATTCTAGCAGCATCCTGGCCTCATTACAGTTAAGTCAAGAAGGAAGACTTGACTCAAACCGGGCGCTTGCTGAGGGTGAGCGTGGAGCTGATTTTGTTTTTCTGTCTTGTCTAGCTAGAGTAGACTGGGGTTTGTATGAAGGTGTTTTTGCTAGGCTGTCACTTTCCTGACCCTTTAGCTGGAGAAAAAGAGCAGTGTGTGTTGACCGGCTGTTGCTGCTTTGTGTGCTTGCATTCATTGGCATTTCTGGTTGGCTGGCTTGTCCGTCACTTGGTCTTGTTCCATTAAATAAAAGAAAAGCCTATGGCCTCTCTGATGTATTGTTCCTTAGGTCTCAAGCTGGTCTCCCTTTTTCCATCTGTTTCAGAATCTTCCTGTGTTTGCTTGATAAATAATGTTCAGGGTTTTAATTTAGGCTGTACCTAATTGGAAAAATAGGAGGAAGGGTCTATTATATCTTATNTCGCAAAGAGTCGGACACGACTGAGTGACTGAACTGAACTAAACTGAGGATGGTTATAATTTTTAACTGAAGTATAGCCGACTTACAATATTGTATTCATTTTGGGTGTAAGGCAAGTTAACTTATATGTACAGAGATGTCATTAAATATGTAGATTGCTTTGTGTAATCTGTTCATTTTAGCAATATTGATTTTTCAATCAGAACACAAAGAACCATCTTTTTAAAATAAAGCTGACCACTATAGGAAAGTAAGCAATAGGATTTTTTTGTTTTCTGTTTGTGATGAGCTATTTAAAAGGCTGAGAGGCAATGTGGTATAGGAGAAAGATACCTTAGTGTCATAGCCCTTTGGTTAGGTAACAGACTATCATTTTACACTTTCAGGCAGACATAGCTACCTGTCCACCAAGTTTCCGTACCATAGAGAGGTGGCTGCTAAGCATGTGGCGTGCTAGAACACAAGTCCCAGTGTTACTCTATCCTTTGCATATGTAGGAGGTTATGGGGTGTGGGAACTAATGTATGGCACTTCCGGGCCAAACCTTGAGAAGTGGGTGCGTTGTTACCCTTTTTTTTTTCTTCTACTTCTTCCTGAAGCAAACGGCTCTGGGACCTTAGAAAAGGGTAGAACCACAAGATAGGAGAATTCATGAATGTCTTTGTCAATTGACTCAAATGCTGACAAATTATGAAATATCAGGGTTTGGTATAGCAGATAACATTACTGTGCAAACTAATACATGCAGTGTAAAATCTTGGGGAATCCACTGAATTTCAGACAGTTTTGTTTTTTCCATACCGTAAAAGCAATAATTTATTATATGAATAGACACATTAGGAGGAACCCTCCCTAAAGAGCTCTGTGAACATTAAATGAGATAACATGCAACAAGGTGCTTTATAGGCACTAAGCTGCTGCTGCTGCTGAGTCACTTCAGTCGTGTCTGACTCTGTGTGACCCCATAGACGGCAGCCCACCAGGCTCCCCCGTCCCTGGGATTCTCCAGGCAAGAACACTGGAGTGGGTTGCCATTTCCTTCTCCAATGCATGAAAGAGAAAAGTGAAAGTGAAGTCACGCAGTCTGTCCGACTGTTAGCGACCCCATGGACTGCAGCCCACCAGGCTACTCCGTCCATTGGATTTTCCAGGCAAGAGTACTGGGGTGGGGTGCCATTGCCTTCCCCAGGCACTAAGCAATTACTCAAAATTAGCCATTCTTTTTTCTTCTTTTGCTTGCCTTCACTGGTACAAATCACTCACAGGAATTGGTGTGGAAGTGTTTTAGCCCTATATTCTGGAACATCATAGAAGTTGCTTATAGCTCTTCTTTGCCCAAGGCTAAATTCACTAATATAAAAGACATCTCATTAATACCATACTTCTCATACTCTCTTTCTTAAATCATTAACACTATACTTTGAGCGTCTCTTTTCTATTAATAAATACTTGAGGACATTATCTTACTCTGTTGTGAAGGGTGATCAATGCACTGTGGCTTTTTCTGTAATATTTCATTATTTTCACAGGCAACGGCTTGCCGTCAGGCGTTGTCCTATGTCGTGTCATTTTACTGTCACCGCTACATCAGGAAGTAGGTGCATCCTTTTCTTTTGTCCATAGGCATGTAGCCAGTAAATATGACTGCTGGCATTCAAACTTCTTTCGGTTTAACTCCAGTGATATGGATTAGACCATTGTGTCTTCACATACGAAGTGATTGATGTAGTTTGCTCCTTGAATCCAGAGTACACAGTGAGCTAGAATTTGGTAGTTTACCACACTGTGTACAGCAAAAGGCCTTGAATGTGAATGGGACCAGAAATGGCATCCTTGAGGAAGCATCACTTCTAGGGGAAATCGGACACGTGGATAAGAAATGGTACCCTTTTGGATATGTTACAGTGAAGGCAAAGAAGTAAATAAGAGGCAAGAAATTAAGAATCTAGAGAAAAAAAGTAAAAAAATGATAATAGCTTCACCTACTCCCTATCATTATACATTAAAGGATCTATATTTTATTGAACAGAAGAGGGCACTCTTGAACTAGTAACCCCGCTCACGAATTAAATAGGAATTAAAAAGAAAGCAGATTACGCTCATACAAAGCAACTGTAAAAAGAAGACAGAAAATCTGAATCATATAATTGCAGATGTTGAATATTTTCCCCTCTCTCCCCCAAAACAACCATAAAACAGAAAAGTATAACACATATAACACAGTGTAACAGTATAAAAGAGTAACACAGTATCTCAAACTGGAATAAATATTCTCTTTACATTTAGAGATAACTTCAAAAATACACCTTGAGTCTGAAGCTAAAAATCTAATAACATATGAATGGATATAAAAAAAGGGGATTTCCCAAGTAGCTCAGAGGTAAAAAATCTGCCTGCCAATACAGGAGATGCAGAAGATGTGAATTCCATCTTTCGGTCAGGAAAATCCCCTGGAGGAGGATATGGCAACCTGTTCCAGTACTCTTGCCTGGAAAATCCCATTGACAGAGGAGCCTGGTGGGCTACAGTCCATGGGGTTGCAAAGAGTCAAACACAACTGAGAGACTGAGCATGCACACATATAAAAAAGATGAAACTAGATAAGAGTTGAGTGATTTCAGTAATTGGAAGAAAAAGAAAAAAAAATCAAGTGAAGAATGCATTATGAGTTATGTAATTTAAAATTAAGAGTATTGCTCCCATCCTAACAGGGTTGAAAATCAGATAATCTAAACCTCCCCAGGCCTAGGGTCTCTTCTATGAATATAGCTAGAACTGGGAAATAATGACAAGAAGAGAATGAATATATGGATAGTAGCTGAGTTGGTTGAAAGGGAAAGGTAAAAACTACTTCATAGGTGGCTTGAGTGGGAGACTGGAACCTCTTCTTTTTCCAAGATCTTATACTATGTGCTATTGCTAAGTCACTTCAGTCGTGTCCGACTCTGTGTGACCCCATAGAGAGCAGCCCACCAGCCTCCCCCGTCCCTGGGATCCTCCAAGCAAGAACACTGGAGTGGCTTGCCATTTCCTTCTCTGATGCATGAAAGTGAAAAGTGCAAGTGAAGTCGCTCAGTCATGTCCGACTTAGCGACCCCATGGACTGCAGCCTTCCAGGCTCCTCCGTCCATGGGATCTTCCAGGCAAGAGTACTGGAGTAGGGTGCCATTGCCTTCTCTGCTTATACTATGTACGTACCTATAATTATATCATTAGAGGCTTGCTACTTGTAGAGAAGAGTGAATTCCTGCTTAAGACTAACCGTAGACTCAAGTCAGGGTTTTGCTGCCATGGAGAACAAGTGGAAACCCCACCTCTGGGATCCTGGCACCAAGAGAACTCTTCCCACTTCGCTACGAGGGCTTGGAGCAATAGACAGCAGCCGTCTACTACTGGGAGAAGTGAAGCGTGAGAAAAAGGCAGCTGTCTGGTTGGGGCCGGAAGGAGTGAGTGAAAGCTGTGATGGAACAAAAATCCCGAGGAAATCGTCTGATGCCCTAATGCCCTGCCCTAAGGCACGAAGCAGTGGTAGCCCACCTTAGAAGAAATGAAACATAGGGCGTCAGAAAGGTAACCACAGTGACATCAAAACCCAAATCCTGCTTGCCTCTTGACTAGCTGGACTCAGATCCTGACACCGATGAGCTAATAGTGATTAAGGACAAAAGTTGTGACAAGAGAATAAATACTGTAAGTGATAGTGACCTTAGTCTGCATTGATCTACATACTACATCTCTACTGGGTAAGTAAAAAATATATACTATACACAGAAAGCAAGGGAAAGCGACCCTTTGTCAATAGACAAAGCAAGCAACAGACCCAGACTCAGAGATGATCAAGAGGTCAGAACTGGTAGAGATCTGAAACTAACTCTGGTGAGTATGTTAAGAGATTTAATGGAAAAGATGGACAACATGTATGACCAGATGGGAATTTTGGACTCTGAGGGAGAGGGAGAGGGAGAGGGTGGGATGATTTCGGAGAATAGCATTGAAATATGTATNTGGGGGGTGGGAGGGGGGTTCATGTTTGGGAGTTCGTGTACACCCGTGGCAGATTCATGTCAACGTATGCCAAAACCAATTTAAAAAAAAGAGAAAGTCAGACTTTATGATTAATAAAAGAGAAATGCTAGAATTAGACACACATACATGTGGGTACACACATCAGACTTGAAGAGTGCCTTTAAATAGTTCAGCAAATAAACTGATCAGGTAGGAAAATATCAAGAAACTATTTTTCCTAAAAATAATTTAAACTGATACACAGACAAAAAGGTATGAGAAAAGGAGCAGAGAATCCAGAAGCTGTGTGATAATATCAAATGTTCTAAGGGACCTTTGACTGTATTCTAGATAGAATGGAGCGAGAGAAAGATTAAAAATGGGTAGAGGAAATATTTAAAAATTAATGGATAAGAACTTTCCAAAAAAAAGAAAGATATCAAACCACAGATTCAAGAAACTTTAAGAATCTAAAGCAGGACACACACCCTCATCAGATCTTAATGAAATGCTTAAAACCAAAGATAAAAAGAAAATCTTGAAGGAAGCCACAGAAAAAAATGATCAAGTACAGAGAAAGGAACAAACTGCTTTTTAGACAGTTTGTCAGAAATTATGCAGCAATAGAGAGACTGACAAATTGGTTGTAAAGTGTATATAAAAGTACAAAGGATATGGAATAGTCAAAACTATTTTCATTTTTTGAAAGGAGCTGCATTGAAGGACTTTCACTACCTGATTTTATGACTAACTGTAAAGTTATAATAATCAAAGCAGTGTGTTATTGACAAATAGAAACAGCTTAATAGAATGGAACAGAAAGAAGCAGACTCACCTTATTGGCCAATTAATTTTTAATTAGGTAATTTAATGGTAAAAGAATATTATTTTTAAAATATAGTACTGGAACAGTTGGCCATCCATATGAAAAAAAGCCAGCAAAACAAAACAGAAAACCTCAACTGTGCTTCATACCAAGGACAAAAGTGAACTTGAAATAGGCAATAGACTTGATGTAAACTGTACCAAATACTAAACTATAAAACATAGGGAGAATCCTTGTGACCTTGACTTAGGGAAAGATTTCTTAGGCAGAACACAGAAAGTCAAAACCATAAAAGGGGAAAAAATTCTAAAAATACATGGCTGAAAAACACTTTTCTCCAGAACATGTAAAGAACTTCCATAACTCAGTAATCAGAAAATAAAGAACCTAATTAAAAATAGGCATTAGTATTGGAACAGATATTTACCACTATGGAGATATGGATTACAAGTAAGGATATAAAAATATGCTCGACACTGTTTGTTATTAGAAAAGTGCAGATTACAACCGTGATAAGATTGCACAAGAGAGAAAACACACACATCCGGATTTATTTATATTTATATTATGTTTTATATTTATTTATAATTATTTATTTATTTATAATTGCTCCAAACTAGAAACAACCCAAATGTCCATTCCCTGATGCAAGTGTAAACAGTCTTCTGTTCTCCTGCCACTGTTCATTAATGCATCAATTAAATGGCAAAAGCAATATCAGGAACTAATTTAGTGGGGTTTTTTTGGACATATTCTCCCCTTCACCATTTTATCAACATGATAGAATATAAAAAGAAAAAAATTTTGCAACTAACTATGGTTCTTAATTTTCCATTTTACTGTGTAGATATAGCCAATATGTGTATATTGTAGAATTTGTTAGGAAGCTGGAATTCTCTCACAATAAAATACTTTGAAGTTAACTTGCATTAGTTGCCACATGATCATTTCTGAAGTTTTGCTATCCTAAAAACAGATTACAGAAATTTAAGGCTTTTATACCTTTTCCTGAGTGTTAGGTTCCTGTGTCTTTTTAAAAATTATTGAATACATGTTGTAAATCATGTCAAAAAATACTAATGCTGCAGCCCCTTGGGTGACAAATGACATAATACAAGAGAGACTTACTCCCATGACTGTTCCCTTCCATTGCGATCTCGTCTTGGCCCCTGAAGTGTTGTGGGCAGTGAGGTGGCAGAATGTGGAGGCAGCAGAAAGGCTGTCAGACTCTGGTGTAGCTCAGAGAAGCAGACCTCCAGGATGGACATTTTGACAGGACCTTTGCGGTAGAGGGGTGTGTGTGTGTGCACGTGCCCACACTCCGTTCTGCAGCCCAGGAGAGTCTGCAAGTGGAGCAGCAGATAAAAGTGGAGTGGAGGGCCTTCAAACCAAGTTGTCGTTGTTGCTTCATCGCTCAGTCACGTCTGATTCTTCTGCAGTCGCATGGGCTGCGGGTCCCCAGGCTCCTCTGTCCATGGGATTCTCTAGGCAAGAACACTGGAGTGGGTTTCCATTTCCTACTCCAGGGGATCTTCCCAACCTAAGGATCGAACCCACGTCTCTTGTGTCTCCTGTACTGGCAGGCGGATTCTTTACCACGGCACTATCTGGTTCATTATGTCAGATATCATTCCCCATCTCCCTGTTTTCCAATATGTTCTTTAAAATGTGCAGAAATTAGACATTTCTACAAATTAGAAAGACCATCATGCTTTCAAGCAATCCTTATTTAAAAATCGGAGAATTCTTCAGAATTTTACGCTTCCTTAAAACGGCATTCATCCGTTCGTATGACTTCACGTCACATACCTAGCTGGGATCGGGGGTGCTGGGTTGACCAAGGGGAGAGGTTGGTAATTTGGAGATCAGGACAGGCTTGGAGAGATTGCTGAGGAGAGAAGATTTAACCAACAAGATGGGGATTGATGTGTCTATCAGGGGAGCATTGAGATACTGAGGAATTCACAGGATGCTCCCGTCCTTCCTGTTTGGTTAGCAATCCCTACATCCTACACATGCTCCCAGAACACTGAATTCCAATCAGCTTATGTAATAACAAGGAATAGGGAAGTGAAGCAAGAATATGTCGAGCTCCTAGATTCCATAGACCAGAAAGACCATTTGACCATATACTCAAAACCTTACTAAATGCTTTCTGCTAACTTACACAATCATCACAAAAAGTCCAGCACACGAGAAATGTGAGATTTATTTGTATTGTGAGCTCAGTAAACCTCCTGAGCAGCTTGACCTAACAATGGCAAATACAGAACTGTTTCTTTTCTGGAAATACTCTCTTTGGATTCTATAGCCAAACCTTTAGGAGAGGAACTATTTAAGGCTGTCTGTAGTTGCATTTTATCAGTAATGTGTAAAATGTAAATAGGCCCTTTGTGTAGTAGTGTCCTGAGAGGGACCTCTATATTCCGGAGAACAATAAGGATTACTGCCTATGAGGTCACACAGTAGACCCTTGGTTTCGTATACTTCCTTGTTGTTTTGTTGTTTCGTTGCTGAGTCGTGTCTGACTGTGTTGTGACCCATAGACTGTAGCCCGCCAGGCTCCTCTGTCCATGGGATTTCCCAGGCAAGAATATTGGAGTGGGTAGCCTTTTCCTTCTCCAGGGCATCTTCCTGACCCAGAGACCAAACCCACGTCTCTGGCTTTGGCAGGCGGATTCTTTACCACTGAGCCTCTCTCCCTCTGCCTATGAACATCCTCAAATTAACAATCGGAGTAAACAGAAACATCCTTTCCTCTTCATATTCCCAAATATCATCCATAGGTAGTTTATAACTATTTGAAGTGCTCACCAGCAGCTGTACTTATGCATAGCATCTGCTGGGAACTCTTAGTTAATTCACCAACCAGTTTATAAAACATCCTGGCTGTGATTTTCCTTAGAACTCTGATATATGGCACCACATTGAAGCTGACTTATAAAATGTATGCCACTTGTTTCTTGATGGATTTTTGAGGGATCTCAGAAAACTGAAAACTTCTATAAAGAATAGACTTTGTTTCAACATAAAAGTCTTTTAAAAAAACACACTTAATTTGTTCTTATTTAACAATTTTATTTTATTTTATTTATTTTTTGGCTGTGCTGCACAGAGTGCTGGATCTTAGTTCCCCAGCTGGGGGTCAAATCTGTAACCCCTGAAGTGGACTGTGAAGTCTTAACCACTGGACCACAAGGGAACTTCTGATAAAAGCGTCTTACTGGGACAAATGTAATAATGATGAGTTTCCTATAATTGCAAAAGAAATTGCAATGTATTTATTTGCTAAAACCTTGAGAAGTAAATGGATAATTAATTCTCTAATATCTTTTCATAGAATAAAAGACTGATATTCTAGGTTGGAAACTGGAATATAATTTCCCAGGTATTTTTTTAAATTGAAAATTATAAAGCTTACCTGAATTTTGAAAACTGAAGTGGTTTAGGAATCATATCCCCATCCATATAAGTGAGCAGAAAAGATACTTAGTGCTTTGGAAGGTAGTAAGATCCTATCATTTTGTTGACTAAAATGCCTTCATTCTCCTGCTTATCTTAATAACATCCAGAAACTTAAGGATATTTCCATAAGGAGTTTTGAAATGAAGCTGATTTGGTATTTAGTTAATTGAATATCTTGAAGTAGTTGAGTTCAAAGACAGAATGGAAGCTCATCTGCTTTCAATATGTGAGGACTGGAAATAGAGTTGCATTTTTCACCATCCCAAGTGTGTTCACATGGACAGAACTAGGTGGGGCATATTCCTGCAGGCTTGGTTGGTTAACCTCCAAGAGTAGGCAGGAGGCCTGCAAAGAATGGTGAGACCTGGAAACATAAAAATTCAGACCACGGGGCGAAGAAGACAATGATGCCCATACAGAGGCCAGAACCTTGGAGGCCTCCCAGAAAACCTTATTTTTCTTTCTTTTTTAAAATTTAATTTTGTTATTTATTGGAGCTTTAGGCAGCTCATTCCTCTTAGTGCCACTCTGGCTTCCCCGGCAGCTCAGCTGTCAAGCATCCCCCTGCAATGCAGGAGATACAGGAGACATGGATTCGATCCCTGAATCGAGAAGATCCCCTCATGGGGGAAATGGAAACCCAGTCCAGTATTCATGCCTGGGACACTCCATGGACAGAGGAGCCTGACGGGCTACAGTCCATGGGGTGGCAAAGAGTTGGGCACGACTGGGCACACACACGTAGATAAAAACCACCTTGCACCCTCCGGTCTCAACTTCATCTGTATAACCGTGGACCCATTTAATCGGCCTTTTGCCCAGGTATGATTCATCTCCAGCGCTGTGATCCTTGAATCTGTTCTTTAGAACTGGCCCTTCCTCCTCAGGGTCCCATCTCCTCTATCAGCCTTTACGGAGGGGAGTTTCTTCTCTCTACTCTTCAGAGAGCTTTCTGGGAAAGGACTCAGCAGCGGTGCTGAGGACCCTTTCCCTTTTTCTTCTGGGGAATTCCTATCAGCCTTAGGATCAAATGTAACTTCTCTGAGAAGACTTCCCCTGCTTCCTGGACTAGGTCTGAGCTCACAGGCATGCCCTCCAGCAGCCAACCTGCAGCACTTTGTAACACCTATCATAACTGTAATGTGCAAATGCTCGCTGTTCACCTCCTTTGTTAGAACCTAAGCTCCCCGTGGGCATGGACTGTGTCTCTCTCCCCATTGTTAGTGGCTGCCATGGTGACTTGCCACCATGGATGCTCATGGAATGAATGAACAAAAGGACATTTCTCTTTGGAAAAGAGATCAACCTCATTTGTATCAAGAGTATGGCTATTTCTAGTCCAAATGGGAAATTTTTCTTGGATTCGTGCTGTGCATACTTATTCTTTTTTCTCAGAACCCCCATCTCTGAGCTTTCCTTTAACTTTTGAAATAACAAATCTGATCAAAGGCCAACGCCCTAATGTGAATCTACCATCCTATCTGTTAAATTGTAATTTATGTCAACAGCATTAATCTGTCAAGAAGACAATGGCACTCCACTCCAGTACTCTTGCCTGGAAAATCCCATAGACAGGGGAGCCTGGTAGTCTGCAGTCCATGGGGTCGCTAAGAGTCGGACATGACTGAGCGACTTCACTTTCATTTTTCACTTTCCTGCATTGGAGAAGGAAATGGCAACCCACTCCAGTGTTTTTGCCTGGAGAATCCCAGGAACAGGGGAGCCGTTTGCCTCCAGGCTGCCGTCTGCCACCAGGCTGCCATCTCTGGGGTTGCACAGAGTCAGACACGACTGAAATGACTTAGCAACAGCAGCAGCAGCATTAATCTGAGATCTTTCTGAGTCAAGGAGAAGTATTCAAACTGCTTTTGCTATGGTAAAAGGCATAGACACTAAATTAGATAGCCAGGTAGGCATTTAAAGATATTTTAAAGCAATTCTACACTATTGAGAATTCCCTCATACATTCAAATTTACTTATGTAGTATTAAATTTATAACTAATCTATTCATTCAGTTCAGTTCAGTCACTCAGTCATGTCTGACCCTTTGCAACCCCATGGATGCAAAGGCTTCTCTGCTTCCCTGGAATCAGGCTTCCCTGTCCATCACGAGCTCCCAGAGCTTACTCAAACTCATGTCCATTGAGTCAGTGATGCCATCCAACCATCTCATTCTCTGTCATCCCCTCCTCCTCCAGCCCTCAATCTTTCCCAGCATCAGGGTCTTTTCCAATGAGTTGGTTCTTCACATCAGGTGGCCAAAGTATTAGAGTTTCAGCTTCAGTATCAGTCCTTCCAATGAATATTCAGGACTGATTTCCTTTAGGATTATCTACTTGGATCTCCTTGCAGTCCAAGGGACTCTCAATAGTCTTCTCCAACACCACAGCTCAAAAGCATCAATTCTTTGGCACTCAACTTTATAGTCCAATTCTCACATCCATACGTGACCACTGGAAAAAGCAGAGCTTTGACTAGATGGCCCTTTGTTTGCAAAGTAATGTCTCTGCTTTTAAATATGCTATCTAGGTTGATCATATCTTTCCCTCCAAGGAGTAAGCATCTTTTAATTTCATGGCCGCAGTCACCATCTGTAGTGATTTTGAAGCCCCCAAAATAAAGTCTGTCATTGTTGCCATTGTTTCTCATTTGCCATGAAGTGATGGGACTGGATACCATGATCCTGGTTTTCTGAATGTTGAGTTTTAAGCCAGCTTTTTCACTCTCCTCTTTCACTTTCATCAAGAGGCTCTTTAGTTCTTCTTCGCTTTCTGCCATAAAGGTCGTGTCATCTGCATATTTGAGGTTATTGATATTTCACCCAGCAGTCTTGATTCCAGCTTGTGATTTATCCTGCCCAGCGTGTCTCATGATGTACTCTGCATATAAGTTCAATAAGCAGGGTGACAATATGCAGCCTTGACATACTCCTTTCCTGATTTGGAACCAGTCTGTGGTTCCATGTCCAATTCTAACTTTTGCTTCTTGACCTGCATACAGATTTCTCAAGAGACAGGTAAGGTGGTCTGGTGTTCCCATCTCTTGAAGAATCTATTCTTTTATGAATAAGAATCTATTTGTTTCTGTAATATTTTAAATATGAAATGTGTTCAAAAAACCTTTTGATCCCGGGGACGGGGGAGCCTGATGGGCTGCCATCTTTGGGGTCGCACAGAGTTGGATACAACTGAAGCGACTTAGCAGCAGCAGCAGCAGCAGCAGCAGCAGCAGCAGCAGCAGCAGCAGCAGCAGCATGTTGTCCGATGCTGTGGCTCAAGTGTTTTAGCTTTCGGTTGTTACTGGCTATATTTTGGCATTAAATAGTTTACGGAGAATGTTGGCAATTTATGTGTAAGCATATTAGAAGAAGCAACTGCATCTATTTTTGGTAAAATTGTTAATGTTTTCTAGTGAGGAAAAAAAATCCCTTGACTGGGAGTCAGGAGCCCTGGGGTTTCCTTGGGAGTCTTGCTAATAAATGACTGATTGGTCAGGGTGAGGCAGTTAAGACCACCTGTGCCTCAGAGTCCTTGTCTATAAATGCGACATTTTATAGTATTTCCTAAACTGCATATACTGGATACTCAATCTGAACAATGTGAGCCAGTATTCCATGATAAGAATGATTCTGTGATAAAATAAACTTGGAAAAAATAGAGACCGTTAATTATTGTTACTATTTTTTCCTAAGGTATTTCTCAGTACCCCTCATATATAAACACTGTGCTCTGCATCTCCAGGGGCAGACAGTATATGTTTTATCTTCAATGTGACTTGACCATAGAGCTGTTTTTAAAGAAGTATCTATCAACCTAGTCATTCCAAGTCCATATGCCATCTGAAATATTTTAGAGTTCTAGTAGAAATTCAATTTGGGGCTATGGAAGTCTTTCTTCAGTGAAAGCAAAAAAAGGAAAGATGAACAGTTATGAGGAAAAGATGAGATTCAAATATTAGGGGAAATTTTATTCTGTACTATTGTTTCTATTTTTTATTTTTAGATTATGAGAGGGGTTTATATTTCTTATAGGTTGAATCCATCAAACACACTACTTTTATGCCTTATTTTTTCTCTTGATGAATTTTAGAAGTATAGAAAACTATAAAAAATATATGAGGATAGAAAAATTACAAAGAATATAAAACCCACAAGGTAGGAAAGTTCTTGAGAATGGGAATTTCTTGTCTCCCTGTCCCTCTTGACATTGGAAGGTAAACAGAACCAAATCCTGGGAGATGTCTCTTCTCTGGGTGCACAAAATGTCCTTTTTAACCTGCCTACATACCCTCAGTCTGGACCTGACCTCTTTCATTCTAAGACTTCCAATGTTTAGTGTTAACTGATGAAATAAATATAATCCAACATTAAGTAGGTGGTGATAATAACCCATAGATCCCATTTATGAAATACCTGAAAATTATAAAAGGAAATCTTAGCAATTGGCAACATGGAAATGATGATATAGAAATGGATTTTGGAAGTTTCTCAAAGAGATACATCCTTTATTTTTTTAAATTTTACTTTACAATACTGTATTGGTTTTGCCATACATTGACATGAATCCGCCACGGGTGTACATGAGTTCCCAATCCTGAACCCCTCTCCCCTCCCCTCCCCATATCGTCTCTCTGGGTCATCCCAGTGCACCAGCCCCAAGCATCCTGTATCCTATATAGAACCTAGACTGGCGATTCGTTTTGTACATGATAGTATACATGTTTCAATGCCATTCTCCCAAATCATCCCACCCTCTCCCTCTCCCACAGAGTCCAAAAGTCTGTTCTATACATCTGTGTCAAAGAGATACATTCTTATTCTTTATGATATAATAGGATGAAAAATCTAAGTGCTCTTGGTGGAGGCACATTTAATGACCGCTGATTCCGTCACTTCCATCCATTGTCATCAGCTTTGTTGCTACAAGGATCCTACCACTTACCGGGGTACTCTCGATCTTGGCAGCTGTTTGTCAGTGGTGATGTGTGTTCGGGCCAGCGGACATGCTTAGGCTGGAGATTGATCCGGCTGGGCTGTGAGGAACATATACTAGGGAAAGTGAATGGCAGAATGAAATAGGTCTTTAAGAACACACACACACAACTACTGTATTTTGTTGTAAAACTTTTCTCTATACTTTTTAGTTTTCGTTTCCTTCAGGTGTAGCTTGGCTTACCCGTGTAGTCCTAAATTAGGTAATTAATCCAAGTGAACATACATCCAGATGAGGCATTCAGGGTAACATCCAACTTGGCTCTTAGATTTTATGACCTGTGACTGGTTCAATTTGACTCTTCAGTTCAATTCAGTTCAGTTCAGTTCAGTCATGTCCGACTCTTTGCGACCCCATGAATCGCAGCATGTCAGGCCTGCATCACCAACTCCTAGAGTTCACTCAGGCTCACGTCCATCGAGTCTGTGATGCCATCCAGCCATCTCATCCTCTGTCGTCCCCTTCTCTTCCTGCCCCCAATCCCTTCCGGCATCAGAGTCTTCTCCAATGAGTCAACTCTTTGCATGAGGTGGCCAAAGTACTGGAGTTTCAGCTTTAGCATCATTCCTTCCAAAGAAATCCCAGGGTTGATCTTCAGAATGGACTGGTTGGATCTCCTTGCAGTCCAAGGGACTCTCAAGAGTCTTCTCCACCACCACAGTTCAAAAGCATCAATTCTTCTNACCTTGAGAAGTAAATGGATAATTAATTCTCTAATATCTTTTCATAGAATAAAAGACTGATATTCTAGGTTGGAAACTGGAATATAATTTCCCAGGTATTTTTTTAAATTGAAAATTATAAAGCTTACCTGAATTTTGAAAACTGAAGTGGTTTAGGAATCATATCCCCATCCATATAAGTGAGCAGAAAAGATACTTAGTGCTTTGGAAGGTAGTAAGATCCTATCATTTTGTTGACTAAAATGCCTTCATTCTCCTGCTTATCTTAATAACATCCAGAAACTTAAGGATATTTCCATAAGGAGTTTTGAAATGAAGCTGATTTGGTATTTAGTTAATTGAATATCTTGAAGTAGTTGAGTTCAAAGACAGAATGGAAGCTCATCTGCTTTCAATATGTGAGGACTGGAAATAGAGTTGCATTTTTCACCATCCCAAGTGTGTTCACATGGACAGAACTAGGTGGGGCATATTCCTGCAGGCTTGGTTGGTTAACCTCCAAGAGTAGGCAGGAGGCCTGCAAAGAATGGTGAGACCTGGAAACATAAAAATTCAGACCACGGGGCGAAGAAGACAATGATGCCCATACAGAGGCCAGAACCTTGGAGGCCTCCCAGAAAACCTTATTTTTCTTTCTTTTTTAAAATTTAATTTTGTTATTTATTGGAGCTTTAGGCAGCTCATTCCTCTTAGTGCCACTCTGGCTTCCCCGGCAGCTCAGCTGTCAAGCATCCCCCTGCAATGCAGGAGATACAGGAGACATGGATTCGATCCCTGAATCGAGAAGATCCCCTCATGGGGGAAATGGAAACCCAGTCCAGTATTCATGCCTGGGACACTCCATGGACAGAGGAGCCTGACGGGCTACAGTCCATGGGGTGGCAAAGAGTTGGGCACGACTGGGCACACACACGTAGATAAAAACCACCTTGCACCCTCCGGTCTCAACTTCATCTGTATAACCGTGGACCCATTTAATCGGCCTTTTGCCCAGGTATGATTCATCTCCAGCGCTGTGATCCTTGAATCTGTTCTTTAGAACTGGCCCTTCCTCCTCAGGGTCCCATCTCCTCTATCAGCCTTTACGGAGGGGAGTTTCTTCTCTCTACTCTTCAGAGAGCTTTCTGGGAAAGGACTCAGCAGCCGTGCTGAGGACCCTTTCCCTTTTTCTTCTGGGGAATTCCTATCAGCCTTAGGATCAAATGTAACTTCTCTGAGAAGACTTCCCCTGCTTCCTGGACTAGGTCTGAGCTCACAGGCATGCCCTCCAGCAGCCAACCTGCAGCACTTTGTAACACCTATCATAACTGTAATGTGCAAACGCTCGCTGTTCACCTCCTTTGTTAGAACCTAAGCTCCCCGTGGGCATGGACTGTGTCTCTCTCCCCATTGTTAGTGGCTGCCATGGTGACTTGCCACCATGGATGCTCATGGAATGAATGAACAAAAGGACATTTCTCTTTGGAAAAGAGATCAACCTCATTTGTATCAAGAGTATGGCTATTTCTAGTCCAAATGGGAAATTTTTCTTGGATTCGTGCTGTGCATACTTATTCTTTTTTCTCAGAACCCCCATCTCTGAGCTTTCCTTTAACTTTTGAAATAACAAATCTGATCAAAGGCCAACGCCCTAATGTGAATCTACCATCCTATCTGNAATGAACAAAAGGACATTTCTCTTTGGAAAAGAGATCAACCTCATTTGTATCAAGAGTATGGCTATTTCTAGTCCAAATGGGAAATTTTTCTTGGATTCGTGCTGTGCATACTTATTCTTTTTTCTCAGAACCCCCATCTCTGAGCTTTCCTTTAACTTTTGAAATAACAAATCTGATCAAAGGCCAACGCCCTAATGTGAATCTACCATCCTATCTCTGTTAAATTGTAATTTATGTCAACAGCATTAATCTGTCAAGAAGACAATGGCACTCCACTCCAGTACTCTTGCCTGGAAAATCCCATAGACAGGGGAGCCTGGTAGTCTGCAGTCCATGGGGTCGCTAAGAGTCGGACATGACTGAGCGACTTCACTTTCATTTTTCACTTTCCTGCATTGGAGAAGGAAATGGCAACCCACTCCAGTGTTTTTGCCTGGAGAATCCCAGGAACAGGGGAGCCGTTTGCCTCCAGGCTGCCGTCTGCCACCAGGCTGCCATCTCTGGGGTTGCACAGAGTCAGACACGACTGAAATGACTTAGCAACAGCAGCAGCAGCATTAATCTGAGATCTTTCTGAGTCAAGGAGAAGTATTCAAACTGCTTTTGCTATGGTAAAAGGCATAGACACTAAATTGGATAGCCAGGTAGGCATTTAAAGATATTTTAAAGCAATTCTACACTATTGAGAATTCCCTCATACATTCAAATTTACTTATGTAGTATTAAATTTATAACTAATCTATTCATTCAGTTCAGTTCAGTCACTCAGTCATGTCTGACTCTTTGCAACCCCATGGATGCAAAGGCTTCTCTGCTTCCCTGGAATCAGGCTTCCCTGTCCATCACGAGCTCCCAGAGCTTACTCAAACTCATGTCCATTGAGTCAGTGATGCCATCCAACCATCTCATTCTCTGTCATCCCCTCCTCCTCCAGCCCTCAATCTTTCCCAGCATCAGGGTCTTTTCCAATGAGTTGGTTCTTCACATCAGGTGGCCAAAGTATTAGAGTTTCAGCTTCAGTATCAGTCCTTCCAATGAATATTCAGGACTGATTTCCTTTAGGATTATCTACTTGGATCTCCTTGCAGTCCAAGGGACTCTCAATAGTCTTCTCCAACACCACAGCTCAAAAGCATCAATTCTTTGGCACTCAACTTTATAGTCCAATTCTCACATCCATACGTGACCACTGGAAAAAGCAGAGCTTTGACTAGATGGCCCTTTGTTTGCAAAGTAATGTCTCTGCTTTTAAATATGCTATCTAGGTTGATCATATCTTTCCCTCCAAGGAGTAAGCATCTTTTAATTTCATGGCCGCAGTCACCATCTGTAGTGATTTTGAAGCCCCCAAAATAAAGTCTGTCATTGTTGCCATTGTTTCTCATTTGCCATGAAGTGATGGGACTGGATACCATGATCCTGGTTTTCTGAATGTTGAGTTTTAAGCCAGCTTTTTCACTCTCCTCTTTCACTTTCATCAAGAGGCTCTTTAGTTCTTCTTCACTTTCTGCCATAAAGGTCGTGTCATCTGCATATTTGAGGTTATTGATATTTCACCCAGCAATCTTGATTCCAGCTTGTGATTTATCCTGCCCAGCGTGTCTCATGATGTACTCTGCATATAAGTTCAATAAGCAGGGTGACAATATGCAGCCTTGACATACTCCTTTCCTGATTTGGAACCAGTCTGTGGTTCCATGTCCAATTCTAACTTTTGCTTCTTGACCTGCATACAGATTTCTCAAGAGACAGGTAAGGTGGTCTGGTGTTCCCATCTCTTGAAGAATCTATTCTTTTATGAATAAGAATCTATTTGTTTCTGTAATATTTTAAATATGAAATGTGTTCAAAAAACCTTTTGATCCCGGGGACGGGGGAGCCTGATGGGCTGCCATCTTTGGGGTCGCACAGAGTCGGATACAACTGAAGCGACTTAGCAGCAGCAGCAGCAGCAGCAGCAGCAGCAGCAGCATGTTGTCTGATGCTGTGGCTCAAGTGTCTTAGCTTTCGGTTGTTACTGGCTATATTTTGGCATTAAATAGTTTACGGAGAATGTTGGCAATTTATGTGTAAGCATATTAGAAGAAGCAACTGCATCTATTTTTGGTAAAATTGTTAATGTTTTCTAGTGAGGAAAAAAAATCCCTTGACTGGGAGTCAGGAGCCCTGGGGTTTCCTTGGGAGTCTTGCTAATAAATGACTGATTGGTCAGGGTGAGGCAGTTAAGACCACCTGTGCCTCAGAGTCCTTGTCTATAAATGCGACATTTTATAGTATTTCCTAAACTGCATATACTGGATACTCAATCTGAACAATGTGAGCCAGTATTCCATGATAAGAATGATTCTGTGATAAAATAAACTTGGAAAAAATAGAGACCGTTAATTATTGTTACTATTTTTTCCTAAGGTATTTCTCAGTACCCCTCATATATAAACACTGTGCTCTGCATCTCCAGGGGCAGACAGTATATGTTTTATCTTCAACGTGACTTGACCATAGAGCTGTTTTTAAAGAAGTATCTATCAGCCTAGTCATTCCAAGTCCATATGCCATCTGAAATATTTTAGAGTTCTAGTAGAAATTCAATTTGGGGCTATGGAAGTCTTTCTTCAGTGAAAGCAAAAAAAGGAAAGATGAACAGTTATGAGGAAAAGATGAGATTCAAATATTAGGGGAAATTTTATTCTGTACTATTGTTTCTATTTTTTATTTTTAGATTATGAGAGGGGTTTATATTTCTTATAGGTTGAATCCATCAAACACACTACTTTTATGCCTTATTTTTTCTCTTGATGAATTTTAGAAGTATAGAAAACTATAAAAAATATATGAGGATAGAAAAATTACAAAGAATATAAAACCCACAAGGTAGGAAAGTTCTTGAGAATGGGAATTTCTTGTCTCCCTGTCCCTCTTGACATTGGAAGGTAAACAGAACCAAATCCTGGGAGATGTCTCTTTTCTGGGTGCACAAAATGTCCTTTTTAACCTGCCTACATACCCTCAGTCTGGACCTGACCTCTTTCATTCTAAGACTTCCAATGTTTAGTGTTAACTGATGAAATAAATATAATCCAACATTAAGTAGGTGGTGATAATAACCCATAGATCCCATTTATGAAATACCTGAAAATTATAAAAGGAAATCTTAGCAATTGGCAACATGGAAATGATGATATAGAAATGGATTTTGGAAGTTTCTCAAAGAGATACATCCTTTATTTTTTTAAATTTTACTTTATAATACTGTATTGGTTTTGCCATACATTGACATGAATCCGCCACGGGTGTACATGAGTTCCCAATCCTGAACCCCTCTCCCCTCCCCTCCCCATATCGTCTCTCTGGGTCATCCCAGTGCACCAGCCCCAAGCATCCTGTATCCTATATAGAACCTAGACTGGCGATTCGTTTTGTACATGATAGTATACACGTTTCAATGCCATTCTCCCAAATCATCCCACCCTCTCCCTCTCCCACAGAGTCCAAAAGTCTGTTCTATACATCTGTGTCAAAGAGATACATTCTTATTCTTTATGATATAATAGGATGAAAAATCTAAGTGCTCTTGGTGGAGGCACATTTAATGACCGCTGATTCCGTCACTTCCATCCATTGTCATCAGCTTTGTTGCTACAAGGATCCTACCACTTACCGGGGTACTCTCGATCTTGGCAGCTGTTTGTCAGTGGTGATGTGTGTTCGGGCCAGCGGACATGCTTAGGCTGGAGATTGATCCGGCTGGGCCGTGAGGAACATATACTAGGGAAAGTGAATGGCAGAATGAAATAGGTCTTTAAGAACACACACACACAACTACTGTATTTTGTTGTAAAACTTTTCTCTATACTTTTTAGTTTTCGTTTCCTTCAGGTGTAGCTTGGCTTACCCGTGTAGTCCTAAATTAGGTAATTAATCCAAGTGAACATACATCCAGATGAGGCATTCAGGGTAACATCCAACTTGGCTCTTAGATTTTATGACCTGTGACTGGTTCAATTTGACTCTTCAGTTCAATTCAGTTCAGTTCAGTTCAGTCATGTCCGACTCTTTGCGACCCCATGAATCGCAGCATGTCAGGCCTGCATCACCAACTCCTAGAGTTCACTCAGGCTCACGTCCATCGAGTCTGTGATGCCATCCAGCCATCTCATCCTCTGTCGTCCCCT
>SJYX01005272.1:13844-32394 GCA_006410675.1 Oreotragus oreotragus
TTCTTTCCACAGCTATTTGTAAGGCCTCCTCAGACAGCCATTTTGCTTTTTTGCATTTCTTTTCCATGGATATGGTCTTGATCCCTGTCTCCTGTACAATGTCATGAACCTCCGTGATCTTAGTTTTCTGAATGTTGAGCTTTAAGCCAACTTTTTCACTCTCCTCTTTCATCAAGAGGCTTTTTGGTTCCTCTTCACTTTCTGCCATAAAGGTGGTGTTATCTGCATATCTGAGGTTATTTATATTTCTCCTGGAAATCTTGATTCCAGCTTGTGCTTCTTCCAGCCTAACGTTTCTCATGATGTACTCTGCATATAAGTAAAATAAGCACGGTGACAATGTACAGCCTTAACGTATTCCTTTTCCTATTTGGAACCAGTCTGTTGTTCCATGTCCAGTTGCTTCCTGACCTGTATATAGGTTTCTCCAGAAAAACATCTATTTCTGCTTTATTGACTATGCCAAAGCCTTTGACTGTGTGGATCACAATAAACTGTGGAAAATTCTTCTCCATCTGGTAGCTTTCTCATTAAAGTCATTATTCCTTGTTCTAATAACAGTCTCCCAATTTATTGGCCTGTCATGTGGTGAGCAGAATGAGCTTGGGCTTGGTAATATTACCACCAAGATGTGCTTCTGACTTCTGATTCTTTGTATGTGGTTCTTACAGCCTGGAAGATTTTAGGATCTTCTCTCTATTTTTGGTGGCCTGATATTTCAAAATGAATTGCCTTGATATGAGTCTTTTTTATTCACTGTCCCAGGGACTTGATGAAAGTGAAAGTTGCTCCGTTATGTCCAACTCTTTGTGATCCCACGGACTATATACAGTTCATGGAATTCTCCAGGCCAGAATACTGGAGTGGGTAACCTTTCCCTTCTCCAGGGGATTTTCCCAACCCAGGGACTGAACCCAGGTCTCCTGCATTGCAGGCAGATTCTTTACTAGTTGAGCCACAAGGGAAGCCGTTGAAGGGACTTGGTGACTCTTTTCAATCTAGATGATCATGTCCTTCAGTTATAAGACGTTTTCTTGTGTAATTTCTGCAACTTTAAAGGGATATCTTGCTATGCGATATCTGATTTGTTGGCCTGTCATCCAATACTGGTCATAAAAATGCCTGTGTTGAAGTTTTTTTTAAAGCTTTACTTATAATTTTCTCTCTTTCAATTTAATAAAAGGAAAGCTGGTATTTCTTGTGAAAAGTTTTCTACAGATACCATTACTATTTCCTCCCCTTGGAAAGAGAGTAAGCTCTTCTTTGGAACAAGAAATGTCAAACTTATTATATTAAGATTAGGTAATATGTTGAGAAGTAAATGGCAACCCACTCCAGTATTCTTGCCTGGAAAAGTCCATGGACAGAGGAGCCTGGTGGGCTGCAGTCCATGGAGTTACATGACTGAGCACGTGTGCATGGGGGTGGAGGGAGATGGGTAGGTAGCAATAAACTGGGAGAACTCAAAAAAAAAAGATTATATACTATGTATGCTTGTGTTTTAAACTTATAATGAATTAGCAAGAAATTCGTATTTGTCAACTCCTCAGCCACTGCTGGCTACATTCAGCCTCAGAGATGTCCATTGTGAGCAGAATGACTGCAATTTGCAGTGGGAGGAACAAGGATGAACTAGTGATGCCATTTGCACCAAATACATAGGCCTCGTTCCATTTTCCAGGGCCTGGGTGTGTGCTTAATTTGGTTGAATCATATAGGTGGGACAGGAAGGATTCAGATAAATAAGGCAGAAGCTGTACTGTGACAATCTCACTCATTGTTCTTAGAGGAGACCTTGGCATTTGTATTAGCTGCAGCCAAAAATGATCTAGGATGTTGGAAATGTACATCCACTTGACTAGGACTTGATAGTTTCATACAAAGGATAGAGATGGTTTGGGATGTGGCTGACACCAGAAGGATAACTAAGAATTGTTCCAAGACAAGCAACATCAGAAAACAGTGTGGGGTGTGAGTCAACCAGATTAATTACCAACTTCTGTCTGCATATGTAAGATAGAATAGTTGAGCCAATATTAATTAGACTTCCACTCTTCTGATTGGGTCCTTGGAAAAAGCAGTAATAATAAAACATATCATATTAAGTAGAATAAACATTAAAATAGTAACTTAAATGTTCTAAATTTTTTTACATGAATTAGTGTTTTTGCTCTCAATTAGAACCCAATGAAGTAAGCACTACATTACCCCCATTTTACAGATGATGCAACTGAGTCCAAGAGAAGTTAAGTAACTAGTCTAAACACATACCAGTAGTGTTTAGGAGTACGTCAAGGCGGTATATTGTCACCCTGCTTATTTAACTTCTATGCAGAGTACATCATGAGAAACACTGGGCTGGAAGAAGCACAAGCTGGAATCAAGATTGCTGGGAGAAATATCAGTAACCTCAGATATGCATATGACACCACCCTTATGGCAGAAAGTGAAGAGGAACTAAAAAGCCTCTTGATGAAAGTGAAAGAGGAGAGTGAAAAAGTTGGCTTAACGCTCAACATTCAGAAAACTAAGATCATGGCATCTGGTCCCATCACTTCATGGGAAATAGATGGGGAAACAGTGTTAGACTTTATTTTGGGGGGGTCCAAAAATCACTTCAGATGGTGATTGCAGCCATGAAATTAAAAAACGCTTACTCCTTGGAAGGAAAGTTATGACCAACCTAGACAGCATATTCAAAAGCAGAGACATTACTTTGCCAACAAAGGTCTGTCTAGTCAAGGCTATGGTTTTTCCAATAGTCGTATTGATGTGAGAGTTGTACTGTGAAGAAAGCTGAGCACTGAAGAACTGATGCTTTTGAACTGTGGTTTTGGAGAAGACTCTTGAGAGTCCCTTGGACTGCAAGGAGATCCAACCAGTCCATCCTAAAGGAGATCAGTCCTGGGTGTTCTTTGGAAGGACTGATGCTTAAGCTGAAACTCCAATACTTTGGCCAAAAAATCACTTCAGATGGTGATTGCAGCCATGAAATTAAAAAACGCTTACTCCTTGGAAGGAAAGTTATGACCAACCTAGACAGCATATTCAAAAGCAGAGACATTACTTTGCCAACAAAGGTCTGTCTAGTCAAGGCTATGGTTTTTCCAATAGTCGTATTGATGTGAGAGTTGTACTGTGAAGAAAGCTGAGCACTGAAGAACTGATGCTTTTGAACTGTGGTTTTGGAGAAGACTCTTGAGAGTCCCTTGGACTGCAAGGAGATCCAACCAGTCCATCCTAAAGGAGATCAGTCCTGGGTGTTCTTTGGAAGGACTGATGCTTAAGCTGAAACTCCAATACTTTGGCCATCTCATGCAAAGAACTGACTCATTGGAAAAGACTCATGCTGGGAGGGATTGGGGACAGGAGGAGATAGCTGGATGGCATCACTGACTCGATGGACGTGAGTTTGAGTGAACTCCGGGAGTCGGTGATGGACAGGGAGGCCTGGCGTGCTGCGATTCATGGGGTCGCAAAGAGACGGACATGACTGAGTGACTGAACTGAATTACTTAGTACAATGCTTACTTAGTACATGGTAAGTGCTCAATAAATACAAACTTCTGTGATGACAATCAAGGTTTGTAACATGCCCTACATGATTTGTTACTTTTAGTTTCCTGTGATTAGATAGAATGACCAGAGTTGCCTATATTTGAATTTTTTTGTAAGTTAGAGAGGAATCATAAAGGTCATAAGTCTGTAGAAAGTGGGGTCCATAAAAGTTAGATTATATGCTTCAGCTAGTAGGATCAAAACCAGACTCCAAGATTTCTAACTCTGGATCTAGTCTCTTAACCTTGGTATCAATCTATAATCCTTTTAAAAGGTGACTCTCCCAGTTAATATACTAAATACAAAGTACTGGTTATCTAAATAATACGTAGAATTAGTATTTCACAGCTTAACCAAGACAGTTTTAAAGCCCTAGACACAAGTCCCTAATGCTGAAGTTCACCTTCCCCTATCCCAAGTAGTTCAACGATATGAAATTATTATTCATCAGTTAACTGGAAAATTACATTATTCAGAGCATCTCAACCCACTGGCAAGATGGTGTTTCTAAAACTAAAATGACATGTTGGAGCAGTGATGAGGAGAACTCTACTAATAAAATTGCCAGCTGCTCCTCAAAGAACATTTGGTTCTTCCTACTCTGAGCTGTATCTCCATGATTCTCAACCCAGGCTGCACACGTGGATCCTTTGAGGAAGCTTTAGCAGACAAATATGCTGAAGTGCTGCCCTGAATGTCTTGGAGTAGGGTCCAGGCTTGAGAAGTATTTACTGCCTTATCTCACCAAATTAGACCTAAGATTTCATCAGCAACAGCTATACTATTTCAATTCTCTACGTAACCAGCAACATTTACAAATGAAATTTTTCTTTTTTATCATCAGAGAGCACAAGTTTGCTACAAGAGAATGAATGATAATTAGTTAAGTATTCCATGCATGTTTTCATCGTAAGCCAAGTTCATCATAGCTTCTTGGGCTTACAGATAAGCTGCCCATAATTGTACCCACCTAGTAAATGGCAAACTGCCACTTGAACTCCTAATTCCTGCATATCCCTCAGTCTTTAGACCAGACAGTCCTGTAGGTTGTCCAGAAACGAGGGCCTTTCCTATGGTACAGTCTGGCCCAAGTGTGGTTTGTTAAGAGTGGTTCTGTGGTAGTGAAGTGTACACAAGGTAAAGCAGACCCAGTCAGGGTGTTTTTCCTGAGGCCAGAAAGCCAAGAACAAGAGGGACCAAGGATTGCAGATCATTTGGGAAATAGAGTAAAGGTAATTTTAAAAGCTCATAGGTATATGATAATTTTTAAAAAACTGGGATACTTCAGGGTTTTTATCTTACAGGATGTTTTAGAATTTTTAGTCTTACTATCATATACTTAAGAAATGTACTATATATCTTACTTCTCATGGTATCTGATCTGTCTCCTGTCCACTCCATCTCCCAAATGCCTGCCTGGTAAACCATAATGAATAAAGTAATGAAGTTAATATATGTTGACAGAAATTTGAGACAGAAAACAGTCTTTATCCAAATGACTGGTTATTGAGCTTTTGATGTAAGCATTTTCTTAATAAAAATCAGTAAAAATTTAACCATTGAGCAGATTTCATCTTCTTGCTTCCTAACCCAGATGTCAAATCCAAGTGGGAAGCAAATATATGATTTGGTGAGCTTGGAACTGGAGCAAAGATGATTTGATGGTTAATATTCATGCCTAAGAGGCTTCCCAGGTGGCTCAGTAGTAAAGAATCTGCCTGCGATGCAGGTGCAGGAGATGCCACGGACTCAGTAACCTGGTTCAGGAAGATTGCCTGGAGTGCATGGCAACCCACTCCAATATTCTTGCCTCAAAGAATCCCAAGGACAGAGGAGCCTGGCTGGGCACAGTTCACAGGGTCGCACAGAGTCGGGCACAACTGAAGCAACTGAGCACACACACATCCTGCCTAAGGCAGGCATCTACTCTTTGTTTGGCTTAAGTCTGATGGTCCGGGCAACCTGTCTCTAAACAGTCCCATTTCTTGCTACCGCAAAGGGAGCAGAGGCTCGCCCTCCTCAAGTGCTTACCTCAATTTTCACCAGATACTCTCAAAGTTACAAGTGTTCAATCTTAGAAAATGTATTCAATCAGTTCAGTCACTCAGTCATGTCTGACTCTGCGACCACATGGACTGCAGCATGCCAGGCTTCCCTGTCAATCACCAACTCCCAAAGCTTTCGCAAACTCATGTCTATTGAGTCAGTGATGCCATCCATCTCATCCTCTGTCATCCCCTTCTCTTCCTGCCTTGAATCTTTCCCACCATCAGGGTTTTTTCAAATGAGTCAGTTCTTCGCATCAAGTGGCCAAAAGTATTGGAGTTTCAGCTTCAGCATCAGTCCTTCCAATGAATATTCAGGACTGATTTCTTTTAGGATGGACTGGTTGGATCTCCTTGCAGTCCAAGGGACTCTCAAGAGTCTTCACCAATACCACAGTTCAAAAGCATCAATTCTTCGCACTCAGCTTTCTTTATGGTCCAATTCTGACATCCATACACTGGAAAAACCATAGCTTTGACTAGATGGACCTTTGTTGGCAAAGTAATGTCTCTGCTTTTTAATATGCTGTCTAGGTTGGTCATAGCTTTTCTTCCAAGAAGCAAGTGTCTTTTAATTTCTTTAATTAGAAAACCGTGTTGGTTACACCAATTCAGTTGTACAAAGCCCAGACCCCCACCCCAACCACTATCCCTACCAAACTGCAGCCCTTAAGTACCGTCTAGAAAAATTCTGAATTCTCCATATAGGTATTTACTTGACAGTTATTTATTGAGTAGCTACTAAATGTGAGGTGCTCAGGATATGGCAGTGAAAACTAAACAAAAAAACAAACAAACTGCAGACAAAACTGCTGCCCTCCTGGAGCGTACATCCAAGTTGGAAGGAATATATGATAAATGTCAGACGGGAAGGGGGAGGGAGAATATTGAGAACGGATAAAAGTGTTATAAAAGTTATAAATACTAGGGAAGGCATCACTGAGAAAGTGACATTTTCACAAAGTGGATGTGGCGGGGGAGTGTACTCCAGATCAAGGCAAAAGGCCAGAGATGGGAGACTGTATTCAAGAAACAGGAAGAGGCTGATGTGGTGGAAACAAATTTTGCAAGGAGAGAAGCAGGAAACAAGGTGATCAGAAGTAGCACAATTCCAAAGGCCGGGTTTATTCCAAGGGAGATACGGCAATATTTGAAGGTTTAGAACAGAAAAAAAGAAAAACAAACAAACAAAAAAAAGGAAAAAACATCTGCCATTTGGGGGGGGGGGAGCATAAAAGTAATTGGTACAGAATACATAGGTGAAAATTAACTGTTTGGAAGCTTACCCTTAAGCCTGGTTAGAAGCACCAAGTGTAACAGAGAGAGAGAAAGGAAAGACAGAACCTTATTTTGCAGGAAGCACTTAAGGACTTCAGAAAACAGTTTTTTTCAGGTAAAAATAAGCTGATGCAGTTTGACTGATCTGTTTACATGATGCAATTTGACTGATGCAGTTTACATGATGTAGAAAAGAGAATTTTATGTATGAGCCTTATTGACTTTGAAGAGAGTGGCTAAACATTTGTGAGGATTAGCTAGTTTGTTAGGGAGTGGTGACTGAAATGTTAAATTAGAGACACTGAGGAAAGCTAATTAAGCAGTTAGAGGTGTTGGAAAAGATTCATCCTTAGGTAACGAGCTGGATTAGATGAGGTCTGAAAGAATGCAAAAGTAATTTGACATTTTCATAGTTTAAGGATTCAGTAAGTGTTTAATTGTTGGAACCAGCTTAAATATGGAGGAACTGGGTTAACTGACAAGGGATTCAATACAGGCAGAAGGGTTTCTAAATGTTTCTATGCAATTCTGAAGTTTTTACATTTCTTTTACAATTATTTTGGGCAATTATTTGAAACTATAATTATTTGAAGTTTCTGACTTCAGTGTCTTGTCCAAGCTTATTAAGACTGGCTCTTTCAAAAAAAAAAAAAAAAGACTGGCTCTTTCTTCTTTTTTAAAAGCCATATCTTTCCTGAACCACTGTAAGCTATCCGTTACTCCTCAATCACTGAAACCTTCAAACATTATGCTGAAACAGTTTTGGATTGTTTGATAAGTATATGGAGAGTAACAAAATTTTCTCTTTTCTCTTGGTTTTGAGGAACTCATCTTCCTTTATAAACTCTTTAAAATTGGATTTCACTACTGATCCTTAGCCAGCCAGATATCTAGTAACTGATGCCCCTGATCCCTGAGGGTTACTTCCAAACCCAATCCCAAAACTTCAGAAGGCAGTTCTGTTAGGTTTTTTCAACTTAAAAATGCTATACTATGGCAACTTTGAGGAAAAAAATACCTACCTACCAGTCTGTGGACAGTTGTACCATTCAGTGTTAGGTGTAGAAAAAATTATAACGAATCAAAGATCTAATATTTTAAAAGATTACTTCTCAGATCCCCATCTGAAAATGGATAGAACAATAATTGTTGCTTACAGCTAGTAGGATTCTTTTTGAGTATTAGGCAGGCAATGCATTTAAAATGCTTAGTACATTGCCCAGCAAATAAACTGCTTAGCAATGTTAGCAACTGGGTAACCCATTATGGTAAGCATAGCTCCACTCTTACCAATGGGGAAAAAGATCAAAAGGGACCTAAAGACCCAAAGTTTACAAAGAGGCAAAGCAGAAAAGTAAGTTAGTTCACAGCAATACATAACTGAGACTTCTATTGTACTATTCTACAACATGCAGAGGGGATCAGGAAATGAAGAAGTAGACCTCTACACACGGACAGACCCCTGCTCCAAAACTGCAGGGTTAGGAAGGGAAGAAAAGGGTATGAAATCCAGAACAATAGAAAAAGTGCCAGTTCCCCAAAGAGTCAAACACAAAGGTACCCTGGCTGCCTTCAATAAAGCACTTCTATAGAGACTCCTTCTCAAATCAAAAGGTGGCCTCTGGGCAATCCCTTGGCACCCATCTTTTACTCTGTATAAGCATACACGCTGCTGAGTTTTCCAAGAATCTAGACCATCTGAACTGCTGATTCACATGAAGGAATATGGGAGGCTTTAAGAGGTGGTATTCAGAATTTTCCTTGAAGGACTTCCCTGGAAAAGATGCTTTAAAAAAAAATAGTCAAAAGATGAGTGCTTAAGTTTTCAACACTTCAGTAGAAGTGAAGAGTCAGTTAGACTTATATCCTAGGAAGAAGACCAAAACACTGTCGTTAAAGCTCTAAACTTAGTCAATTACTTGGAGTAAGGAAAAGGGCTGGAGGACCAACACCTAAAACGCTGGAAACAAAGACACATACACTTCCAGGTGTGGATTTTTATTTTCACAAAGAGACAACAATGCCTTCCCACATACAAGTATTTACAAAACCCAACTGATTCACCAATCTAGAACCTGGGTTTTTGTTTTTTGTTTTTCCACTTCTCAACATAGTTGGGAATATGGAAACATTAATACCAACACAATTCCCAGAGATGGAATTTATCCATCAAACAGTGCAGATTACCTAAAAGTGCACTTACCTGCACAACTCAGTCTAAGAACCTCAGTGATACAAACCTCATGGCCAAGGTTTCATTAATCTATCTGGTTTCATACCATGCAAACCTGAACAAGTGTGCTGCTACACTAAACTGAAAATCGGTTTTCATTTTACAATTAAAAAGGTTCTCAACGCTTTAGCAACTATACAGAATATGAAGGTTTATTTCAAAAAAGAGTACATTTCTTAAAACCAGGATACACAGATGCACTTAATGTAACAGTACCTTCTGCAAAAATAGGTTACATAATACTCAGAAATGCAAGGAACAATCTTATTTTCTAAAAATTAAACAGCAGACTTCTTAAGCTTAAACAGCCTTCAAAATGGAGGCTGAAAATTCTTGTTGATAAGAAGTAACTCTAGAGCCTGACATCACAGAGCTAATGCTGCAAATTAAACCACTACCACACACCTGCAAACTACTCTTTATATTCACACAGCGTTAAACAAAATGGTTTTGATTCCTATCCTTTCCAATGTGTCTTGGTGCTGCAAGAAAAAAAGTTGAATGATACACAAAACTATTAAAAGTTACAACGGAACTATTTAAACATCTTCTCCAAAATTGAGAAAAGCAATCATGTTAAATTTTAAAAAAAAGAGAAAAAGGAAAAGTCTGACAACTCTCAAGCAAGTCAGAGGTCCTCTTCATAAGTAGTCAAGTAAAGTTTACAGGAGATTTCAATAAATTATCTTGAAACCATGGCAGCAAGTAATTTTCAGAATCGTCGTGGAGGTCCACCCTTAAATGGCTTAAATCCGGAGCCACTTCCTCTTGGCATGGAATTGCCACTGATTTGTACAATTCTATTAATTGGGGATGCATTACTGGAAAAAGGTTTAAAAGAAAAAAATGTCAGAGAACAAGAGAAAAAATAACTACAGCTAATACCTAAAAAGTGATTATCATTTAACAGACACTGTTCTTTGCACTTTACTTTTTTCAACAGTTCTGTGGGCTATGTACCATTACTAACCCCGCTTTCCTGATGAAGAGTGATACAGCATTTAAGTTACCTGACTAAGATCACAATGATTATCTGATAATAAACAGTGGTGTAAGGATTGCAACTCTGACAGTCTTATGTTAAACCCCTGCCTCTTAGTAAGCCATGTCATGGTCTGCATATGAATGGACTTCTCAAAGTGTGGTCCCCAGATCTGCATCAGCATCAACTAGGAACTTGAACCTCTGAACTATAGGACATCATTTAAGAAATACTTTTGGAATTTCTTTTATATGAATAATGCAAAGTAGGTATGAATAAATAATATAGGAATTAAAAACCCACCCCAAAACGCTATAACAAATTTGGAAGATAAAAATCCATGGTGAAATGGTTTAAGTATAAAACCTGATTAAAGAAAGGCTTGGATGCCAGGCTAAGTGATCTAAAGAAGCTGTTTGTAGTTCTGGAGCAAGTAAATGGTGTATGAAAACAGTCTCAACAGTTAAATTTAGAAATAATGGGAAAAAATGGAGAAGAGAAAAATATTGGGAAGATTGAAAGGAGCTGAAATGAAAAAGAAGACAAAGCTACCACAAATATTTTTTTTAACTGAACCATACTTAGAAATTTATGCTAGGCAAGAAGAAAAATAAAGATGAGACCCACATTTTTTCCAGTCCGGTACTCGCAAATTAAAAGAAGTTGGAGACAACAAAACATAAAGATCTGAAACAGGAGGGGAATGAGTTTCCTTGTGACCCTGAATTTATTGACTCATCCAAGCATCTACATGGTGATCACAATATAAAACAATAAAGAATAGTGTCTAAAATCCAACCATGTGAAGGAGCCAATAAAATAAATAAAAATAAAATTATGGTACATTAGAAAACAGAGGAATGTTTCAAAAAAGGAAAATCAAAAGGGTTTAATCACCAAGGAGCCCAAGAACTAAAAAATAAAGGAATCTGTATTTATCAAGAAAAAAGGTATGGGTGACCTTTAAAAACCAAGGATAGGGGAAGGAGCAGAGAAGGCAGTGGCACCCCATTCCAGTACTCTTGCCTGGAGAATCCCAGGGACGGAGGAGCCTGGTAGGCTGCAGTCCATGGGGTCGCTAAGAGTTGGACACAACTGAGCGACTTCACTTTGACTTTTCACTTTCATGCATTGGAGAAGGAAATGGCAACCCACTCCAGTATTCTTGCCTGGAGAATCCCAGGGATGGGGGAGCCTGGTGGGCTGCTGTCTATGGGGTCGCACGGAGTCGGACACGACTGAAAGGACTTAGCAGCAGCAGCAGCAGCAGCAGCAGGGGAAGGAGAGGGTGGGAAAAATCTGACATATATACACTACCATGTGTAAAAGAGATAGCTAGTGGGAACCTGCTCTACAGCACAGGGAGTTCAGCTAGGTGCTCTGTAAAGACCTAGATGGATTGGATAGGGGTAAGGGGTGGGAGAGAAGTTCAAGAGGGAGAGGATGTATGTATACATATACCTGATTCACTTCCTTGTACAGCAGAAACTAACACAATATTGCAAAGCAATTATCCGCCACTTAAAAAAGAAGAATGAGTGATGAGGCTCGGCAGGCACAAGTATAACACTCACTTAAATTTGATGGTGGAAGCAACCAATAGAATGGTAGTAACGTAGGTCAGTGAGCTAAGCCCATTTCTCTTCTAAGATAGATGAATGGGAAAGAATGAAGTGTATAGAAGAGATAGGCCAAATACTTGTCAGCTGAAGGATCACAATGGATATTGGTATGAAGAGAAAATAAAGCTCATCTCTTAGCATCTGAACAGGGTTTGGGGTAAATGTCCAAAAATTTTGATAAAGCTATTTGAGAAAGGAGGAAGTAGAACATAACTTTCAGTTTCTTCTTCCTTTCTAAAAATTTTTGTAATGATAGTAAACAAGAAGATTGTTTCAATATGAAATTAATATTCCTGTCTACTGGATTCTGACATGTATACATACCTATATTAAGATCTATACCAAAATACCAATTAATTAACTTATAATGAGGAATATTAACATCAGAGCTTGAGCACAAAGCCTGCATATAATCTCCTGGAGACTTTGAGTTAATATGAAGAAATATCTGGGCAGACCTATGGTTGTCACTCATTGTAACTGAATCTCTCAGAAACCATAACGATTTTAAAGGAAAAAGGTTTGGTTGTATGCTGGCAGAAAAACTTGAACCGATTACCTACTTACCTCGTATGTTGCGTTATCATGCCTGCTCCTGTCCGGCCATCGCCCATTCGCCTTGTGTCATGGTAGCCAGGCCCCTGAGAAGGCGGACCGTGCCATTCTTTCCTTGGTCCACTTGTGTCCCGTCCATGGCGTTCAGCTACATGTCGTTCTTCAGGATAGTGCTAAAGGATAACATATTAAAAGAAAACCTCAGCTTCGGGCCAATTTACTTATGCTGGTATACTTCTCATGTCAGAAAGAAATTACGAGGTCTGAGAAGATGAAAGAACGAATAATATGAACGGGGAAGCTACTCAGGCTACAGGGGTAGAAAAGGTAGAAAAGTAGAAAATGATTCAGCACTGTTATTTCTATACCTTCTAACACCCATGTACTTTTTGACCCTTGAGTATTTCTGGATCTATATATAACGCCTAGATCTCTACATGTGTTAAGAAGGCACACTGAGAGATCAGAACCTTAAGACAATCAGGGTAGGGTGTATGATCCACATGCAGATACCACATAGAAATAGGAGCCGTCATCTTATTTTACACAGTACTAGCTACTGTTATGGCTCTTACAAGGCCTTACATCCATGACTATAAAAAAAAGAATACTGAACATAAAGAAACAAAGAGAACCAAGGATCTGAGGGAGGGGGAAAAAAAAAGTCAAAAGTTATGAAAGCCTACAGAAATCTGAAGGAACTCTACAGATAACATACTGCTGTCACAACAGCTTATAGACCCAACACCATGAAAACAAAATTTCCAAGGGAGGAATAAGATCTTTTCCCTAAAGATACCTTTTGCAAAAAGGGTAACTGAATGCAGAGGGGCTAGTCTATGAGACTGCGTTAAATTTTAAATAAGGCAGAATATCTGGATTATATTAAACAAATTTTTAAAAGTTCTATTCAGGGTATAGCTCAATGAATTGATCTACTGAATATTTCTACTTACTAGAAACACTGAAACTTATAAATCCCAGCAGGCCCAAATGTGTTTCAAAAATGTTTTGTATGAAATGGAAAACACAAAGCGGTATTAACTAGAATGCCTAGAGATTAAAAAGTTTTCTGGTAAAAAGTTGTTACAAAACCACAGAGCACCAGAGGATAATAGAGGTTAAAGGATGGATACACACATGTACATACACTTCCAAATTCTTTTCTGTAATTTGAGAATATTCTATCTTCACTACTGTCAACCTATATCATGCCAGTTATTTCATCAACAAATCAGGTAAAAGGTTTTTGCTCATTTGAATTGCAAACAGATGTCCTCTGTTCATTAACTTAGAAAATACTCAAGTCAATAAAGTGTTGCAAGAGTAAAAAGCAATTAAAAAACACAAAATATTGCACTTACCTACCTCTAAAAATAAAAGAACAAAAAAGAGACAAGTGTTTTATTTCAGTTCTACACTTTATTTAATTAAGTAGGAGGAAAGAGAAAGTATTACTTAAAAAAAAAAAAAAAAAGGAAAACGATGACAGAAACACAAGTACAGGTCAAAGATTTTCCATCCAGTTTGAAAATCTCAATTTCTTAAAAAAGAAATAAAGCCAAAGTCATCATTAAGAAGGTTCATCTACCAAATACAACAATTCTCAAGTTTCAGCAGGAATTTTAATAAAAACTTTAGAGATTAAGTTAAATTATTATGTTGTACACTTTAAACTGGGGCTTCCCTGGTGGCTCAGAGGTTAAAGCGTCTGCCTCCAATGCGGGAGACCTGGGTTTGATCCCTGGGTTGGGAAGATCCCCTGGAGAAGGAAATGGCAACCCACTCCAGTATTCTTGCCTAGAGAATCCCACGGATGCAGGAGCCTGGTAGGCTACAATCCACGGGGTCGCAAAGAGTCAGACACGACTGAGCGACTTCACCTTACCTCACCTTACACTTTAAACTCACATGGTTTTGTTTGTCAATTATATTTTTAAAAACGAGAATAAAAGAAAAACTTCAGGGCTAGTATCCTGCTTCTCTGGACTACTATGTTCAACTACTGTCTTGAAAATACAAAAGGGACTTCCCTGGTAGTCCAACGATTGAGAATCTGCCATCCAATGCAGAGTACTCAAGTTCTATCCCTGGTGAGGGAACTAAGATCCCACATGCCACAGGGAAACTAAGCCCATGCACTGCAACTTCTCAGCCCGCCTACTCTGGAGCCTGCACACAACCAGAGAAGCCCACGCACCGCAGGCTGCAACTAAGACCTGATGCAGGGAAACAAGTAAATATTTAAAAACTGCAAGGCGCATTAAGACCTTTCGCATTAAGACCTTTCGTGAGAAATGAGTCTGCCAATCATGCCAATCTAACTAGGTCACGCCCAAATGATACTATAAATACAATGTCTCAGTAAGTCCTCTAAATTTATTTCTGGAGAGTTGACAATAAACTCTCATAAGCACTTACCTGTGCTCCACTTCCTCGGTCAGTGATTACTCCTCTGTCTCCCTCCCTGTTTCCATAGCCGGAAGCATTACTGCGAGTTCCAGGAGGAGCCCCTCTTACACTGTGCCCTGATACTTCTCTCCCAGATCGTTCTGGCCTTTCAACTCTGTTAAACAAAATTCAAGAACATATACAATCAAACTCTAACCTTTTTTGAAAAACCCAAGTGCTTTATTACCACCATTAGCTAGGCATTAGAAACTATACAAATACCTTGTTTCCCGTTTGTCAGTGGACATGCCTCCTTCAGCCTTCCAGGAGGTTGGTCTAGATGGATTGGGCCCTCCTTCTCGAGGATGTCTAGGGTGGGTGGTATCAGGTCTGTCATGAATGATCACTGTTCTCCTCTCATCTCGTTCCCCTCGTCTGTCTGTTTCTCGAAGTTCGTTTCTTGGTGGTGGAGGCTCGTTTCTTCTGGAATCACTGAAATTTTTGGGATACCTTTCAAAACCTAGATCTTCTCTTCGTGCAGAAGGACGTGGTTTTTTCCCTTCACTTTGACCAACAAAACGTTCTCTCCTGTTATCCAAAACAAAGAACACAGGTTTTGAGAAGTAAGTACTTGATCTGATTCTTCTTAACTTTATTTGCATAACCTACAATAAGAACACCTTCTTTAAAAAATAACTTAAGGCAAAGAACAAAAATAGCCATAATTATTGATTGTAATGGGGCTTCCCAGGTAGCTCAGTGGTAAAGAATCTCCCTATCAATGCAAGAGAAATGGGTTTGATCTCCAGGTTGGAAAGATTCCTTGGAGGAGAAAATGGCAACCCACTCCACTATTCTTGCCTGGAAAGCCCCATGGACAGAGGAGCCTGGCGGGCTACAGCCCACAGGGTTGCAAAGAGTCAGACATGCCTGAGCACGATGATGACTGAGCATAATAACTTATATTCTTTTAAAGTGAACTAAATGTCTGGCATGAAGGGTGGTTTTTTGGCATACAAGGGAAATTACATCAAACGCTCAAGTCACTACCAACCTGAAGGATATTTTACTGTCCTTCACAAGTGAGACACATCCCAAGGTAACAATACTTTCACTTAGTTTTAAAGGTTAAGAAGATAAAGTTTACCTACTTAAGCATGTTATGGTGACCTATAAAACTAATTTTGAATACAGAATCACATTCTCATTAACAAACAGAAAAACCAAACATGATTTGTTCTGAATACTGTTATAACTGGTACTTAAGATTTTAATAGAGAACCAAACTATCACTAACAAGGCTCACACACCAAATACAGTAATTTTCAACATATTCATTTACCTATCAAAAGAGGAAGACTGAATTGATGAACTCTCAGAAAACCTGCCCCTCTCCCGGTGGTCAAAGTCATTAAATCTATTCTGTTGCCGAGAGTAGTCAGATCCATGGCCGAATCGTGCATCTGTATCTAGAGACAACTTTTTATTCTCGCTCCAGTAAGGATCATCCCGCCTTGAAGAGAAATATTTGCTCGTTTATATAAATTAGTTTTACAGCAACAAAATAACACTTATTGGAGTCATACATACCACATGCTAGGAACTGTGGATACAGAGGGCTAATAAACTCAAGACAAAACATTCTTTTGTAAGAACGAGCTAGCAAAAAAATTATCAAATTATATAAAGTTATATAGTATTAGAGGAATTTCACAGAAAATAATTGAAAAACTGTTTTCAAATTACTAAATGAAAAAGGCAAATAAGACAAATACTTGATACCATTCTAAAATAAAATTCTAACCAGGAAAATACAACACTTTTGGTTATACTTAACTGTGGAAAGGACAGAGGTTAGTCCCAAGCACAATTCATTCACTCCGCTCCACTTATTTCTCAACACAATCAACTAAATCTCACAGAATTTATATTAAGAAAATTAAATTACTATCTTATATTTTGAAGTCTACTAAGAACTATGAATGCAAACAAATTACAGACTATATTTTAGTGTTCCCAAGTTTGTGACTTTGATTTCTGTACTGTCTGTACTACCCTGTAAGAATTTTCAAAATAGGTCCGAGTTTGAGAGCCATTATTAAAGTCTACCATGTATTCAGTATTTCAAGTCACAGTGGAAAACATTTGGAAAAGAAAGGAAAAAAGGGCGCGGGGGGGTGAGGGTGGTGGGTGGAATGGGGAAGAATTTCGTTCTACTTGAAAATCCACTGATGTCCAATTCACTACTGCAATCATTCCTATCCCTCTTGATCATGACCTTTTATTCCAGTGACAGGTGCCTGTACTTTCTAATTCTATAGTCTTAGCATGAAAGGAATAAGACAGCAAGTTTAACTGTTAAAGAAAGCAAGCAACTACCTATGATCTACATCACGTGGGCGTTTCAAAGAATTCCTTTTTTCTTGTTCATAACGAAGCTGCTGCTGTTGCCTTCTCAGTTCCTCTCGTTCTCGAGCAATACGTTCAGCTTCCTTACGACGTTCCTTCAGACAACATAGAAGGAAGAACCAACCAATGCAAAATGAAAACATAAGGTAAGTATATATGCAACCTTGCTTTAATCCTATCATTAAGAAAACATTATAAGCAAGCACCAGGCAAGAGACAAACCTGGGACAAAAAAATTTGACTTCAGTAATTGCAATCTAAGCTATGACTACTGTTCTGTAGTAAAAATAACAGAGACTGGGTGGTGAAAGCTGGCAAGTAATTTGGAAGCTCAGATTTAGTTTAATAATTTGAAACAAAAGCACCTAAAAGTAATTAGAGATGAAGTTATTAATAAGACTAAGTGTCCTAAAACCCTGGATGCAATTCTGCAAAGAGAGGCATTGTTTCCTTCCAGCCTTGGGGAATCATTCCCACTATAATCAGTAAGGAAATAGTCATTATTTTCTAAGAATGGGATAGTGACAGAGCCTGGATTACAACTACTCTGGACTCATAGTCCTATGCTCAGACTATTAGGCTGCCATGATATCACAGAGTTCAAGTTATTACCAATTGGCTAGAACAAAGTCATGACTAAATATAGTTTTAATTAGCACCTAATTCACTGTTATCTCAGGGATACTTAATAAATGCTCATTAGCTGAACTTATTCTATAAAAGCTTTACAGCATGTAAAGCAAATTTAAGGGCAAAAATCACAGGGTTTGAAAAAGGTCAGTTATTTAAGAGGAAAAGATTTTCTGACTGCACCTGTTCAATACGAATGCGTTCCCTTTCCAAGCGTTCGCGTTCCATTCTCTCTCTCTCTAGTTTCTGCCTTTCAATTTCTAGGCGCTCTCTCTCTCTCTGTAAGCGTTCCCGTTCTTCCCGTTCACGGATTATTCTAATGCGTTCTCGCTCTCGACGCTCTCTTTCTGCAATCTCTCTTCGTCTAACAAAAACCAGTATTTAGAAATACTTACATTATGCTAGCACTGTGTGAAAGAGAATAGCTTCTGAATTTCTATTTTTCCTTGAGGTTGGCAGTTTTATACTTCGACTCATTCTAAATAGTTTTAATGTAACTGGAAAGAGAACTCAAAATAAAACTTTAAACAGATTTCAATACTGTCACTTATTTAAGACTGTCAACTGAACAATTTAGTTGCCTCTTAGATGATTCCTGTTTAAATAAAAATCCCACTATAACAGCCCATTAATTAGTCAACATCTTTAAAAGGATATTCTACATATATGAATTTACTAAACTACAAACTTCTGTTTTTGATAGAAAAATTTCCAATATCTAGGATATATTCTATCTCCTCAAATGAAGTAAGCCTTAGTTTTGTTGAACTGAGATCATAGCCACCAACATGAATTACAGCAAATGCTATACATACTAAATGGCTGCCCTCATGGCCTCTTCTGGAGC
>SJYX01005273.1:5731-16552 GCA_006410675.1 Oreotragus oreotragus
CTGAGCTCTGAAGAATTGATGCTTTGAACTGTGGTGTTGGAGAAGACTCTTGAGAGTCCCTTGAACTGCAAGGAGATCCATCCAGTCCATTCTAAAGGAGATCAGCTCTGGGATTTCTTTGGAAAGAATGATGATTTGAAACTCCAGTACTTTGCCAACCTCATGCAAAGAGTTGACTCATTGGAAAAGACTCTGATGCTGGGAGGGATTGGGGGCAGGAGGAGAAGGGGATGACAGAGGATGAGATGGCTGGATGGCATCACCGACTCTATGGACGTGAGTCTGAGTGAACTCCGGGAGTTGTGATGGACAGAGAGGCCTGGAGTGCTGCGATTCATGGGGTCGCAAAGAGTCAGACACGACTGAGCGACTGAACTGAACTGAACTGAATAGTTGAATTATCTTAAAACATACGTTGTAGTGAATTGATTAATTTTCTTTGTTAGCTGTCAGTTATTTTCTAATCAGATCTTTAACTATTTTTTAAATTAATGTATTTATTTTAATTGGAGGATAATTGCTTTACAATATTGTGATGATTTTTGCCACATATCAGGCTTCCCTGGTGGCTCAGAGGTTAAAGCATCTGCCCGCAATGCAGGGGACCTGGGTTCAATCCCTGGGTCAGGAAGATCCCTTGGAGAAGGAAATAGCAACCCACTTCAGTATTCTTGCCTGAAGAATCCCATGGATGGAGGAGCCTGGTGGGCTACAGTCCACGGGGTCACAAAGAGTCGGACATGACTGAACAACTTCACTTTCACTTTGCCACATATCAACATGAATCAGCCACAGTAAACATGTGTCCCCTCATCCTAAAACCCCCTCCCAACTCACTCCCCAAACCATCCCTCTGTGTTGTCCCAGAGCACAGGCTTTGGGTATCCTGCTTTAAACATGCTTTTTAAAAAGTTTTTGCCACTCATAGAAAGTTGTGTTTTACTCTTATGCTTTTGTAAAGATGCTTCATCTTTAAGGAGATTCATAGCAAGGACTTTTTAACAAATACAGTTTTCTAATAACTTTCAGATCGTACTGCTGAACTGGCTAAGAAATTTTAAGATTCTAGTAGAGACTCTGATGGTTCCACAAAACTATTTACCAAATGTTTGTCTTATAAAAATAGAAAGAGAATTCTAGGGTCTTCCTACTCCACTAACTTGCTGGTCTGTTTTATTTTTCAGGTATTAAACCAGCCTTACATTCCCAGAATAAACCCCACTCAATTATGGTACATATTTTTTCTTATGGATTGGTGAATTATATTTGCTAATATTTTGTTAAGGATTTTTATGTCTGTTTGCATGCATGTCATTCTATATTTTTATTTATATTCTCTTTATCTGGTTTTGATATGAATTTGATACTAAGATATAAATTTAAAATGTTTTCTTTTTCATTTTCTGGAGAGATTGTATAGAACTGGTATGAAATTTCTTTAATCTTTTGGTATGGTCTTCCAATGAAAACATTTGTGCCTATAGATTTCTTTGAGGAAGGTATTTTTGTTTTGCTTTGTGCAGTTATGAACTTAGTTTTTTTAATATGCATAAGGCTTATAACATAGTCCTTTTCATACTGAATGAGTTATATTAATTTGTGCTATTCAAGAAATTGTCCCATTTTACTTAAATTTTTAAATGTACATGTTTGAGTTATACTTGTTCCCTTATACTTTTGCAGTCTGAAGGATATTTAGTAATATCTTCTGTTTCATTTTTTATATTTAATATATGCATCCATGCTGCTGAAGGATATTTAGTAATATCTTCTGTTTCATTTTTTATATTTAATATATGCATCCATTTCTGGCTCTTTGCGACACTTTGGACTATAGTCTGCCAGGCTCCTTTTCCATGGGATTCTCCTGGCAAGAATACTGGAACAGGTTGCCATGCTCTGTCTTATTTCTTTTTTTCTTTGTCAATCTTGCTGCATATTTGTCAATTTTACTAACTTTTCAAAGAACATGGATTTGGTTTCATCATCTTTCTTTTTTGTTGAACTTCTTATTTCAATTCTGTGGATTTCTGCTTGCATATTATTTCTTCTGCTTACTTTGGCTATCACTTGCTTTTCTTTTTTTAGGTTTTTGAAGTTCAGACTTAGACTTTTCCTCTTTTCTAATGTACACATGTAATGACATAAATTTCCCTATCATTACTACCTTAAGAGTGCTCCACAATTTTGATGTATTGAATTTTTGTTTTCATTTGGTCTACTGTATTTTAAATATCCCCCTAAGANTTCAATTCTGTGGATTTCTGCTTGCATATTATTTCTTCTGCTTACTTTGGCTATCACTTGCTTTTCTTTTTTTAGGTTTTTGAAGTTCAGACTTAGACTTTTCCTCTTTTCTAATGTACACATGTAATGACATAAATTTCCCTATCATTACTACCTTAAGAGTGCTCCACAATTTTGATGTATTGAATTTTTGTTTTCATTTGGTCTACTGTATTTTAAATATCCCCCTAAGACTTTCTATTTGATATATGGAGTATTTAAAAATCTGTTTTATCGTTTCACAAATGCTTTGAGGTTTTCTTGTTTTCTTTATGTTACTGATTTCTAGTTTGATTCCATTATGGTTAGAGAACATACTTGAAGTGATTTTGATTTCTTTATTTTTGGTGCTGGTTATTTAATGCCCAAGGGTGTTTTATTTTGGTGTATGTTTTGTGGCCACTTGAAAATAATGTGCTATTTACTTGTGTGAAATGTTATATAAGTATTGGTTAGCTCCAATGAGTTAGTGTTGTTGAGTTCATTTATATCTTTGCTGAGTTTCAGTCCAATTGTTCTAATACTTATTGAGAGAGGGATATTGAAGTCTAAAAATAATAATCCAACTATAATAGTGAGGACTTTTCCCATTTTTTTTAGTTCTATAAATTTCATTTCATTTAGGCTATTTTTTTCTCTTTTCTTTTTTTAATTCCTCTACTTATACTTTTGCAGTCTGAAGGATATTTAGTAATATCTTCTGTTTCATTTTTTATATTTAATATATGCATCCATGCTGCTGTTTCAGTCATTTCTGGCTCTTTGTGACCCTTTGAACTATAGTCTGCCAGGCTCCTTTTCCATGGGATTCTCCTGGCAATAATACTGGAATAGATTGCCATGCCTGTCTTATTTCTTTTTTTCTTTGTCAATCTTGCTACATATTTGTCAATTTTCCTAACTTTTCAAAGAACATGGATTTGGTTTCATCATCTTTCTTTTTTGTTGAACTTCTTATTCAATTCTGTGGATTTCTGCTTGCATATTATTTCTTCTGCTTACTTTGGCTATCACTTGCTTTTCTTTTTTTAGGTTTTTGAAGTTCAAACTTAGACTTTTCCTCTTTTCTAATGTACACATGTAATGACATAAATTTCCCTATCATTACTACCTTAAGAGTGCTCCACAATTTTGATGTATTGAATTTTTGTTTTCATTTGGTCTACTGTATTTTAAATATCCCCCTAAGACTTTCTATTTGATATATGGAGTATTTAAAAATCTGTTTTATCATTTCACAAGTGCTTTGAGGTTTTCTTGTTTTCTTTATGTTACTGATTTCTAGTTTGATTCCATTATGGTTAGAGAACATACTTGAAGTGATTTTGATTTCTTTATTTTTGGTGCTGGTTATTTAATGCCCGAGGGTGTTTTATTTTGGTGTATGTTTTGTGGCCACTTGAAAATAATGTGCTATTTACTTGTGTGAAATGTTATATAAGTATTGGTTAGCTCCAATGAGTTAGTGTTGTTGAGTTCATTTATATCTTAGCTGAGTTTCAGTCCAATTGTTCTAATACTTATTGAGAGAGGGATATTGAAGTATAATAATAATAATCCAACTATAATAGTGAGGACTTTTCCCATTTTTTTTTAGTTCTATAAATTTCATTTCATTTAGGCTATTTTTTTCTCTTTTCTTTTTTTAATTCCTCTATTCTCACCTGCACTCACCAACCCACTTATTAGCATTTAAAATTTTGATCATTCTGACAAGTATGTAGTATTATTACATGATAGCTTTAATTTGCATTTTCCTAATGACTAATAAAGCTGATCATTATTTCCTATATTTATTTATACTATACTATTTATACCTCCCTTTGTGTAGTGCCTATTTAAATATCTTATTCAATTTACTCTTAAGTTGTTTGTCTTTTTCTTTTTGGTTGGTATAGTTATTATAGATTTCAGACACTTTTTTTGGTCAATTATGTGTTTTGAAAATATTTTCTTCCTTATCTATTCTCTTAATGATATCTTTTGATAAACATAAATTTTTCTTTTTTGTATCTGCCTGTTTATTCTTTTCTTTTTTTTTTTTTTTAACTTGGGAACTCATGTACACCTCTGGCAGATTCATGTTGATGTATGGCAAAAGTAATACGGTATTGTAAAATTTTTCTTTTTAATGTACTTCGTTTGATTTTTTTTTAATGGGTAAGATTTTCAGTATGTTATCATATGTGAAACAGATCACCAGTCCAGGTTCAATGCATGAGACAGGGTGCTTGGGGCTGGTGCACTGGGATGACCCAGAGGGATGGGGAACACATGTACACCCATGGTGGATTCATGTCAATGTATGGCAAAACCACTACAATATTGTAAAATAAATAGCCTCCAATTAAAATAAATAAATTTATATTTTAAAAATAAAAAAAAAATGAATGGCCCATGCCATTAGGAGCTTACCTTCACACTGAGTAAGTGTTAATATGCCTGTAAGACTATGATAGGTATGTAAGTGCTGCATGGCACTAGGTTTCAGATACTGCATAATGCAAATAGAAAAACAGGGCTTCCCATATTTCTCTAGTAGTAAAGAACCTGCTTGCCAATGCAGGAGACTAAGAGACCTGGGTTTGATACCTGGATAGGGAAGATCCCCTGGTGAAGGGCATGGCAACCCACTCCAGTATTCTTGCCTGGAGAATCCCATGGACAGAGGAGTCTGGTGGGCTACAGAGTCACAAAGAATCAGACACAAGTTGGTGACTGAACAACAGGGGGAATTCCAGTGTGTTGAAACATGATGGAAGAGATGAGTTTTGAGCTAACACTGAGGAAGTACAAAATTTAGTTTTATACAAAGAAAAGGGAAAATGTTCAGGAATCTTCCAGAAAGGCATGTTAACAGAGCACATAGTATAAGTAAGTGTAGAAAAAAGAGGCAGTTTAGGTAGTGATTTAGCTTGCAGGCTCTGAGACCACACTGCTTGGTATCAAACTTTTGCTCTGCAATGAGTAGCTTTTCTTTGTGACCTTGGGCAAGTTGTATCACCTTTCTTTGGCTCGGTTTTCTGATGTATAAAATGGGAAGGGAAAAATGATCAACCATTACTTACCTCTTTCAGGATTAAAATTAAACTACATTTTCAGTTCCATTCAGTTCAGTCGCTCAGTCATGTCTGACTCTTTGCAACCCCATGAATTGCAGCACTCCAGGCCTCCCTGTCCATCGCCAACTCCCAGAGTTCCCTCAAACTCACATCCATTGAGTCAGTGATGCCCTCCAGCCATCTCATCCTCTGTCGTCCCCTTCTCCTCCTGCCCCCAATTCCTCCCTGCATCATCTCTTCTCCTGCCCCCAATCCCCCCCAGAATCAGAGTCTTTTCCAGTGAGTCAACTCTTCACAGAGCCCCAAACAATAAAGTCTGACACTGTTTCCACTGTTTCCCCATCTATTTCCCATGAAGTGATGGGACCAGATGCCAATGTCTTCATTTTCTGAATGTTGAGCTTTAAGCCAACTTTTTCACTCTCCTCTTTCACTTTCTTCAAGAGGCTTTTTAGTTCCTCTTCACTTTCTGCCATCAGGGTGGTGTCATCTGCATATCTGAAGTTATTGATATTTCTCCCCACAGTCTTGATTCCAGCTTGTGCTTCTTCCAGCCCAGCGTTTCTCATGATGTACTCTGCATATAAGTTAAATAAGCAGGGTGACAATATACAGCCTTGACGTACTCCTTTTCCGATTTGGAACCAGTCTGTTGTTCCATGTCCAGTTCTAACTGTTGCTTCCTGACCTGCATAGAGGTTTCTCAAGAGGCAGGTCAGGTGGTCTGGTATTCCCATCTCTTTCAGAATTTTCCACAGTTTATTGTGATCCACACAGTCAAAGGCATTGGCATAGTCAATAAAGCATAAATAGATGTTTTTGTGGAACTCTCTTGCTTTTTCAATGATTCAGCGGATGTTAGCAATTTGATCTCTGGTCCCTCTGCCTTTTCTAAAATCAGCTTGAACATCTGGAAGTTCACGCTGGTTTTAACTGGTTTTAAACTACATTTTAGTATTGTATATATTAAATTGTCAAGAATTGCCCGTTATTATAATTTAAAACAATAATACACTATTATATATTATTATACCCCAGACACTGTAATGTTCTGCATATAACATTTCATTTGATCTTCAAAGCAACATTATAAGAAGATGAATACTATATTTAAAATAAGGCCATCAGCCTTGTTGAAGAACTGCATAAGGACAACCTTTATAAAAAAGCCTAGCTACTTATGACAGGCCATTTGAGGGCAAACTTTGAGTCCAGAATGATAAATCTGAATATATTCCATGCTATGTGCCTAAGGGCTCTCTAGAGGTAACACAGTGATTAATGAAAAGGGTATTTTAGGAAAATTTAATCTAGAAGTAGTTTACAAGATAGTCAGAAGTAAAGAGATACTGGAAGGAGGTATGAAAGGTAAGACGTATTTTCAGTAAAGTAAGCCTGACGTTTCTGAGACTTTGGGACTGATGAAAAATAATTTGGTAAAGTTATAGGTCTTGTATGTGACCTGAATTCCCTACCTACACAATTGTATATACGAGGCCTTTGGCCACATAAGCAAAACTAAATAAAAAATAGAACACTTTTCCAGTGAGATATTTGATCAATCTCATTCTGCCTGGAGTGTTGCAACAAAATACTCAAATTGTTGTTGTTTATTCCCAAGATGTGCCCAACTTGTTGTGACCCGATGGACTGTAGCCCACCAGGCTCCTCTGNTTGTATATACGAGGCCTTTGGCCACATAAGCAAAACTAAATAAAAAATAGAACACTTTTCCAGTGAGATATTTGATCAATCTCATTCTGCCTGGAGTGTTGCAACAAAATACTCAAATTGTTGTTGTTTATTCCCAAGATGTGCCCAACTTGTTGTGACCCGATGGACTGTAGCCCACCAGGCTCCTCTGTCCATGGGGTTTCCCAGGCAAGAATACTGGAGTGGGTTGCCACTTCCTCCTGCAGGGGATCTCCCTGACCCAGGGATGGAGCCTGCATTGTCTGCCTTGTCAGGAGCACCTTTATAACTGAGCGATCTGGGAAGTCCAAAATACAATAGACTGGNCTGTAGCCCACCAGGCTCCTCTGTCCATGGGGTTTCCCAGGCAAGAATACTGGAGTGGGTTGCCACTTCCTCCTGCAGGGGATCTCCCTGACCCAGGGATGGAGCCTGCATTGTCTGCCTTGTCAGGAGCACCTTTATAACTGAGCGATCTGGGAAGTCCAAAATACAATAGACTGGATGCTTAAACAACAAAAGTTTACCTTTTCCTAGCTCTAGAGGCAAAGGTGCAAGAGCAAAATGTTGGCTGCTTCAGCTCCTGGTGAGAGCTGTCTTCTTGCCTTGCAGGTGGCCACTTTCTCACTATGCCCACATGCATCAAGGAGACAGAGCTCTCCTGTCTTTTCCTCCTCTTGCAGGAACAACAATTCTATTGCATTTGAACCTCATCCCCATAACCTCATTTAATTTTCATTACGTCTTTATAAGCTCAAATATAGTCACATTAGGATTCAAGCTTTAACATAAGATTCTGGGGGATGCAATTCAGTCTACAGCAGTCAGGATAACTTGGGGACCATTTACATGAAGTCTTGAGGAGCCTCAAAGAAGAAAGAGTAAGTTAAAGTTCTAAGGTTGACAGACTGCTCTTAAGTCACCATTTGTACCTGATGGGGAAGACCTTTCCTAATATATAGGGAAAATCAAAGTATTGAGGCAACAGTCAGAATTAGAGCAGAGAAANGATAACTTGGGGACCATTTACATGAAGTCTTGAGGAGCCTCAAAGAAGAAAGAGTAAGTTAAAGTTCTAAGGTTGACAGACTGCTCTTAAGTCACCATTTGTACCTGATGGGGAAGACCTTTCCTAATATATAGGGAAAATCAAAGTATTGAGGCAACAGTCAGAATTAGAGCAGAGAAACAACTGCTTCTAATTGTTTTCTGACCCAGGTCCCTTAGGGTTTCCTTCTAAGTTGTTTGTGAGAGAAAATATGATGAAAACAGATTTGAGAGCTCTGTGATTAAATGAATAAAAGGAAATCATATTTTAAGGTAGTATATGAGTTTGACATTCATGATAATAATCATAACAACCATATGTAACAGTATTTGCTAGGAAGAGCCACAGTGTTATATTATCTCATTTAATTTTTATAATCTTAGGAGATTATACATATATAATATATATTTAATATAATATATATACATATATAACACATATATAATCTCCTAAGATTATACATATAAAATGTATATATATGTGTATATATATATATACACACATACATATCCAAGTCCCAAAGTCCCAAATCGCAGACTTGAGAGAGGTCAGTAATATAACTTGCTGAGGTTAAATGGCAAATAATGGAGTAAATTTACTCCTAGGTATGTTTGATATTCTTGGTGTGAACCCCTGTGCTGTGTTGCCCCAACAAGGGACAGAGTACTTAGGGGAGAGGAGAGCACTGCCTCCATTCAAGAGTGTAATGATTAGAGATGGGACAAGAAGGACCTGCAATGTTGTCAGCTGTTTATCAGATCAGAGGCTACCATTAGGGTCCATGACAACTCCAAGTGTTATTTCTTGGGAACAAATACTCTAAATGGAAAAGAAATGGCAAGGACATATTGACATTTCAGCACCAAAAATATGGCTCCATAGTCTACTTTAAACCAGAGGAAAGAAACTCCTTAGATGAATATTCACGAACATGATAAGCATGAGAGTGGTTTTGCAAATCTCTTGTGTCCTGAGGCAACTTCAGTTCAGTTCAGTTCAGTCAAAACCAGCTTGAACATCTGGAAGTTCACGGTTCACGTACTGCTGAAGCCTGGCTTGGAGAATTTTGAGCTCTACTTTACTAGCATGTGAGATGAGTGCAATTGTCTGGTAGTTGAGCATTCTTTGGCATTGCCTTTCTTTGGAATTGGAATGAAAACTGATCTTTTCAGTCCTATGGTCACTGCTGAGTTTTCCAAATTTGCTGGCCTGAGGCGGGAGTGATTATGAATACTTGACCGTGGGACTTCCTTGTTAGTCCAGTGGTTAAGACTCCATCTTCTAATGCATGGGTGTGAGTTCAGTTCCTGATTGAGAACTAAGATCTCACATGCTGCATGGTGCAGCCAAAAAAATACTTCCTTGTACTTGGTATATGTTTCTTATATTCCAGATAGATTTTAGTCAATCTATGAATTCATGTACAACAGAAACAAACATGTGGAGATTAAACAACATGCTACTGGGGACATTGGGTCAATGAAGAAATCAAAGAAAAAAATTAAAAATACCCAGAGAAAAATGGAAATGAAAATACAACCTTCCAAGACATATAGGTTGCAGCAAAAAGAGTTTTAAGAGAGAAGTTTGTAACAGTATAGTCCAAGCTACAGAAATAAGAAAATTTCAAATAATCTAACATTACACCTAAAAAGATGGAGAAAGAGGAGCAAACAAGCTCCACAGTTTATAAAATAAAGGAGATAAAGCTCACAGTGGATATAAATGAAATAGAAACATCCTCCAAAAAATAAAAGATCAATAAAACTAAGTGCAGGTTCTATGAAAACATAAACCAAATTGACAAAACATTAGCCAGATTCTCCAAGAAAGAGAGCTAAAGCTCAAATAAATAAAAGTAGAATTTAAAAAAATGTTATAACTGCTATCAGAAATACAAAGGATCTTAAGATCCTGCCTTTAAAAACGATATGCCAATGAATGAGATGACCTAGAAAAAAATGGATAAATGCCTAGAAACATGCTATCATCTATAGCAATCATGAAAAAATAGAAAATCTAAATAGGCCGATTACTAATTAGGAGATTGAATGAGTAACCAAAACTTCTGCCCCCAAATAAAAGTTGAGGAGAAGATGGCTTCCCTGGTAAATTCTTCCAGACATACAGAAAGAGTTAACACTTATCCTTCTCAAACTCTTCAAAAAAATGGAATAGGAAGTGAAACTTTCAAACTCACTCAGACTTATCCTGATACCAAAACAAGACAAAAAAGATCCATAAAAGAGAAAGTTATAGCCAATATTCCCCATGACATAGATGTAAAAATGATCAGTAAGTTCAGTCGCTCAGTCATGTGTGACTCTGAAACCCCATAGACTGCAGCATGCCTGTCCATTACCAACTCCTGGAGCTTGCTAAAACTCATGTCCATCAAGTCAGTGAAGCCATCCAACCAGCTCATCTTCTGTCGTCCCCTTTTCCTCCCACCTTCAATCTTTCCCAGCATCAGGGTCTTTTCCAATGAGTCGGTTCTTTGCATTAGGTGGCCAAAGTATTGGAGTTTCAGCTTCAACATCAGTCCTTCCAGTGAATATTCAGGACTGATTTCCTTTAGGATGGATTGCTTGGCTCTCCTTGTAGTTTAATGGACACTCAAGAGTCTTCTCCAACACCACAATTAAAAAGCATCAACTGTTTGGTGCTCAGCTTTCTTTATACTCCAACTCTCACACCCATACATTACTAATAGAAAAACCACAGCTTTGACTA